>VXBB01006750.1:175829-233536 GCA_013399915.1 Illadopsis cleaveri | reverse complement strand
TGAGAAAGACTTGGAAATAACAATTGATGAAAATTTAGATGTGAGCAGGCAATGTGTGCTTGCAGCACAGAGAGCTGACTGCATCCTTGGCTATACCAAAAGCAGTGTGGCAAGCAGGGCAAGGGAGGTAGTTCTGTCCCTCTGCTCACTCTTGGAGCTCTGGGATCCCCAGCACAAGAAAGGCACAGATCTGTTGGAGGGAGTCCAAAGGAGCATCTCAAGAGTGATCAGAGGGCTGGAGCACTTCTACTATGAGGACAGGCTGAGAGCACTGGCATTGTTCAGCCTGAAGAAGAGCAGGTTCTGGGAACACCTGACTGTGGAATTTCTATATATAAAGGGGCTTGTAAGAAAGGCAGTAAGAAACCTTTCATCAGGTAGTAGTGAAAANCAGTCCCCAGGGACTGGAAAAAAGAAAACTTCACACAACATCTAAAAACAGTAAAAAGGATGATGCTGGCAACTACAGACCTGTCAACTTAAACCTTGTGCCCAGTAAGATCACTGATACTCTTGGAAGAGATGTCAAAATTTATAGAATACAGGCAGGTGATAAGAGACAACCAACATGACTTCCCCAAGAAAAACTGTGTCCCACTTAACTAGTCTTCCATGATGGAGTGACAAGGGAACATCAGCAAACAAGGGAGGGGCTACTGCTATAATCTACCTGAAACTATGTAAGATCTTTGATACTTTTCCACACAATATTCTAAACTAGAAAAATATGGGCTTGATGGATGGAAAATAAACTGTCTGGATGAAAGTGTCTGAAAAACTATAGTCAATGGCTTGATGTCCAACTGTAAACCAGTAAAAACCAGTGTCCCTCAAGTGTCCATACTGAGACCTGTACTATTTAACATCATTATAACATAGACAGTGGGGCTGAGGGCACATATAATAATTTTGCACGTGATACCAAGCTGAGTGGTGCAGTTTATGTACTAGAGGGAAGAGGTGCCATCCAGAGGGTGCTTTACAGACTTGAGAAGCGGGGTCATGTAAACTTCATAAAGTTTAACAAAGCCAAGATGTAAGGTGCTGCACCTGGGTCTGCACAATCCCCAACACCAAATCAGATTGAAGGATGAATGGATTGAGAGCNTAGTTGTTTTTTTTTTTTTTTTTTTTTTTTACATAAAGAAGAAATTGTTTATTATAAGGGTGGTGAGACACTCAAGCAGGTTGCACAGAGACATCACAGATGCTCCATCCCTGAAAGTGTTCAAGGCCAGGTTGGGTGGGGATCTGAGAAACCTCGTCTAGTGGGAAGTGTCCCTGCCTGTGGNCAGTGTCCCTCAAGTGTCCATACTGAGACCTGTACTATTTAACATCATTATTACATAGACAGTGGGGCTGAGGGCACATATAATAATTTTGCACGTGATACCAAGCTGAGTGGTGCAGTTTATGTACTAGAGGGAAGAGGTGCCATCCAGAGGGTGCTTTACAGACTTGAGAAGCGGGGTCATGTAAACTTCATAAAGTTTAACAAAGCCAAGATGTAAGGTGCTGCACCTGGGTCTGCACAATCCCCAACACCAAATCAGATTGAAGGATGAATGGATTGAGAGCAGCCTGTTGAGAAAGACTTGGAAATAACAATTGATGAAAATTTAGATGTGAGCAGGCAATGTGTGCTTGCAGCACAGAGAGCTGACTGCATCCTTGGCTATACCAAAAGCAGTGTGGCAAGCTGAGCANCCCCTCCAACCCAAACTGTTCTATTATTCTAAGACTCCAAATCCTGATAGAAAAAAAACATAGGCCACCTAAGTCTGGACAAAATGTTCAAGATAAACAGTGATATCTGCAAACATCAGAAAAAAAAAAGTGATTGTGAGTTTTTTAAAACTAAAAAGTTGCAGGGGTTTTTGTAGTAATCCAGACTTACTTTGCAAAGATCTGAGTGTTCTGACTTAATTTTCTGCAACTATGTCTGCTGAAACTAATAAACAGTTTGTAATGAGTAAAACAGCCTAAAATATAGTGAGCACATTACAAAAACACCACTTTTATTCCTATGCTCTAACCTTCTGGAAGTGAGTTGCTGGTGACTTTGGTAAATGCCAAAAAAACAACCAACATCTGATTTTTATCTTTCATATAGCACACTGTGAGCAAAAAATAAACAAACCAATGCTAAAGAAAATGTTAAAATATTTTAGGGTCTTTTGGTGTGGTGACAACTCTGATCAAACATGGGAATATTTGTGTCTGGTAAACTCTCAACACATATGGCTTATTGGCTATTTACAGTTCCAGTTCAAGAGAATTTTAACATTTGTAAAAAGAAAACTTTCCCCAGGAGAGTTTAATTTTCCTCTGTCATGGACTAGAGTTAGAATCTGAAAGAAATCAGAGGCACAGTTATTTAAGTGGGGAACTCAACACATATCTTGTATCCTGGATCAAATAAATTTCCAACCCTTTTCTCACCTTCTGCAGAACACAACATGCATTACTGTTTCTAGGTGCTTAGAATGAACTGGAGACTGAGCCATGGGATGCAGAAAGTGCAAAATCTAAAATCAAACAACATTCAGCAAAGGAAGTCAGCATCATCCCCACCCTTTCTTTTCACAAAATTATAATGTAGAAAAGTTATATCATGACACCTTTTAGAGGTGCAAAAGATATAACTTTTTTTTTTCTCAAGTTAGAATAGGGAGAGAAATAAATTTCAAAGGCATCATACTTCAAGGGCTGCCAGAATTTAGCACCTCCCACTGTGATCTTTTACTTTCATTTTCCTTTCCTCCCAGAACACAATTGTATGCCCTCAAGGTGAGGAAAATAGGTAAAAAAATGTTAGGCAGGGTCAATTACTTGCAGCAGGACTCATCTGTCTGAAATCTTATGTCTATATTTGAGTAACCTAACCTTGGTTCCCCTCAGAGTAAATGAAGGGATATTTTCAACTATATTAGAGAGATATGTAAGACAGGTTAGATGAATTGCATACAAAATTGCCACTTTCTTTCTACTGGCTTTGAAGGGAGTCTAGCTCATATGTAGACATAGTTAAGTCAAATGAGCGCCACTCTCGATGTTTCCTTTCTTGCCAGCCCTCCAACAGAGAACTGCCATAATCCTATAGAAGAGATTTGCAAAACTGGGAAAAGATATAAGGAAGAATGAAGGTGTAAATGATACCTTTCAGAGGTAGTCACATATCAGGTGTTTAAAAAGAGAACAATGCAGGTTGAATTAATTCCATTAAATCAATATTTCATAAAGTAAAAAAAAAAAAAAAAGTAGGCAATAAGAGCTCCCCACGCAGAAATTAAAGGCATTGAAAGAATCAGCAGCCCTACTGAGAAATGGTAGGCTCATTTCTAAATTTGCATTAGTATGATTAACAACTGAAACAAACTCTAAGGACAGCGATTGGTTCACACTTCCTTCAAAATTAGACTTGACTTCTTTTTGGAAGATTCTGTAGACAGTGCTTTGTATCCAGTGAGACTAGAGGATCTAATGGTCCTCTCTAGCCTGAGAATCAATGAACCCATTAACAACTTGGACAGCGCATTAGAGTTAAGACATTATCCTGCAATCAGACAATATTACCTTTTGTCTGCCCCAAATTCACGCACTGCCCTTTTACTCCCTGCATCTAATTTCAGGTTATCTTCTTGATGAACCGGGCTACTTTTCCTGCTGTGTTAACTCACAAAACAGCTCAGTACCAGCAACAGCAATTGCATGTCATGTGCTTCAGCTGGTATTAACCAAAAGGTGAGTGTGAATGAGTGAATTTCTAAGTGCTTGGAGAACCCTACCACTTCTGTCTCATTGAATACACCAAACCACCACTTGTGTGGTTGTGTTTTTTTTGTTTTTGTTTTTGTTTTTTTTTTTTTTGTGGTTTTTCTGTTTGTTTTTTTTTTTCTTAAAACTGAAAAAAGTTGTTAGGTTTNTTTTTTTTTTTTTTTGTGTGTTTTTGTGGTTTTTTTTGTTTTTTTTTTTTTTTTTTCTTAAAACTGAAAAAAGTTGTTAGGTTTTTCTGTTCACTGCAGTGGAAGAAGAAATGATTTTATTTTAGAGAAACTGAAATGATTATGCAAGGACTGTTCACAATCGGTAATATCACCCTGACCATACAGACCTCTTCTTGTCATGCCCTTCACATTTTTTCATGCCACTTTTCATATAAAATTTCTCTTCTGCATGTCAGGTATTGCCTAATTCTGCTTCAGATCCCTGCTGAAGCCTCTTTTCTTAGTGGAATTGCAGAGCAGTGAGACAAAAATTTTCTCTGTGGTCACAGAATTGTGCAGGAGGGCTAATCTGTGCCAGTTGCCCTCCCTGAGAAGTCATGTACATCATATATTCCTGTAATTATTCTTGTGTACTTATACCCTCATAGCCTTTCCTCTCTTTCTCTTCACAATCCTACTAATTGTAAATAAGAGTGTCTGTGGAGAGTTTGCATATGTATGAAGGTTTTCCCTGTCATAGTTTAAATGAAGAGAAGGAGCATAAAAGAGGAGAAGGTCTGAAAATAAGAATCTTAAAGGGAAAATGAAATACTGGGCTATTGAATCTCATTAAACTCTGGGGATATCCAGTTGCTATGGAGAGTTATTTGAATCATACAAACGTGGTACATACACGTGGTCACCTGGAGAGCTCCCTTGGCTCCTTTGACTTAGCTGCTTCATCCATATAGAGATACCTGCACCATGGACATCTAATTTGAATTCCTTGCTTACTGTCATTTTCAGTTGTCATTTTCATTGTATTCTTCAAACAATGGCCTCAATTTCAACAGAAGGCTGGAAAAGTGCCTTCATTCAGGCTAATCTTGGCGACAGACATCCCTGGTGGCAGCTGCCCAAATAAAGGATGCTGATAGATTCAAGTTTTTCACTTTCAGGGTAAGTACTCAGGCCATTGTTTTGTAATAAATAAATGAGCTATGACACCAATAGCTCTTATTTGAAAGAAAACTTCATCTTTTTGATGCTGTGATTCTGCTGCTGTGTTTTAGGTACACGAATGTCTATTCAGTAGGGTCTTCAATTGACAAATAAATGGAAAAACTCTTGTCTGGATCTTGTTACTCTTGCCATTTGAAGGCACATGCTGTACTTATCTTAAGCACCAAGTGTGTAGACATGTGTGCTGGACTTATTTTGGGATGGCAGACATAAAGTCAATTTAGCCTGATTTTGCACCAGAAGCTAACTCAGTATGAGGATCCAGGAACTATTCGCATTTATAGTTTGTTTCCATTAGTGCCTCATTTTCACTGTTATGAGTCTTCCTAAAGCCTGACTCAGTATCATATTATCTGACTCTTAATGCATTCTGTAGGAACTATTATAATGTCAAGTTTCACTTTTTTTACCTGTGTTTTACATGGTTTTGTACACCAGACACAGAATCACAGAATGGTTGAGGTTGGAAGGGACCTCTGGAGACCATCTTGTCCACAGGCCTCCATCTTGTCCATCTGGCTGCTTCCCCAGGCAGAGACACCCAGATCCAGTTGTTCAGGACCATTTCCAGACAGTTTTTTAACGTCTTGAAGGAAGGAGACAAGTAAACAAGTGTTTCCTGATGTTCAGAGAGAACCTGCCATGGTTCAGTTTCTGCATGTTGGCTCTGGTCCTGCCATGGCACCCCACTCTGAAAAGGCCTGCTCTGTTCCTTTTGCACTTTTCCTTTAGGTATTATTTTCCTTTAAGCTTCCCTCTGAGCTTTCTTTTTGCCAGGCTGAGCAGTTCCAGCTCTCCCAGTCACTCCTTATGGGGAAGGTGTTCCAGTCTCTTAATCACCTCAGTAGCCCTTTGTTGACCCTCTCCAGTATGCAGATGTCTCTCTTGTACAGAGGAGCCCACAAGAGGACACACCAAACAGCAAGTTCTCACGCATTTTTTGCTGGCATAACCCTGAAGGAGTAAGGCCTCACCCACTACAAATTACTCTCTGGAAAGTTTCAGCTCTTTGTTTCTAGAATTTGTTGAAGTGGCATTTGTCAAGCTTCTTTCAACTTTGGTTTACTTTATCTTATTTCACTTCTTTGCTGAATAGTAAATCAGTGTTGGAAAAGGTTGTAAGTGTAATGGCAAAAAGCACATCATTTAATGAAAAAAAAATAGATAATTACTATCAAGTCAGATTTTAAGGCAAAATTGTAAACCGTGAGAGAATGGACCCTGAATGGTTTAGTTATAGCTTCAAAAGCTTCTGTAGCTGTAACTTTTTCAAAACTCTGTTATTGTTCTTTGGACAAATTTATGTTTGTGTATATGATCTTATATGGTCTTGCCAGATTCCAATCTAAACAACTGAATTTTCATACATCAAATTTTCTGTGATGTTTCACATTTTTGCCCATTTCCCTCTTAAAGGCTTTCATAATAAAGCAACAAAATCCTGTTATGTTGCTAATGAAGTCAGTCTAACAGCTGTATTTCAATGATGTAGAAATTATCTTTTCTGATAGGTATAGATATAGACATATAGATTTACCAACACATTTTGTATACTTTACTGATGAAAAGCATGGACAGGATGGTCATGTTTGGTGAATATATATCTAATTCCTGATCTATAATATAAGTGAATACATGCTGCCCTCCTATTTCCATCTCCATGTTTTGCCAACTGATTCATTTCTTCGAGACTTACTTTAACAGTCAGCACTAGTCTGACCAAGAAGAGGCAATACCAGTGAAAAATTAAGAACTAATATTAATAGTTTATTTTTATTATAGTTTATAATATTAACTCTTTAAAGTTAAATCTTATCATTTTGGCACATATTATCTCATGCCCTTCTTCTAGTGCCAGCTCTGTTCCTTGTATCTCCCGAAGGTAGTTACAGCTTTTCTCACTGGTGATATAAATTGTGGCAAAATGAATATAAATTAGGATTTCTGGAGATGGGAAATGTCTCTGAGCATAGAAGGACTGAAATAATCATCATTGGTAGAAACATGTAGGGTTTGATCCTTTTTCCACGGAAGTAAATTGGGTTGTAATCTAAGTGATTTCATAGGCATGTGTCAAGCAGAATTTTTTATTTTCACAGCACATAGTGAAGCAAACTGTATTAAATTGATTTCTTCATGTGTTAATTAATTTGATTTTTCTAACCAAATACTTCAAAGGAAATTAATGAAATTAATATCCCCACAGAGTGACAGGTTTCTCACTCATTGTTTCAAACTCCTATCTGCCTTCTTTCCTCTGGTTTTGCCTATATCCCAAAAGCATCTTCAGTCAATGTGGATAGATCGCCCTTAGTGTAATGCAATGACTCAATCCCACACAGACAGCTCAGAAACACCCTCAAGACTTTCTTCAGAGGACTTCTAGATGTGAGTGGTCTAACACTGCTGATTATGATTTGTCCCTGGAAATGTCATATTTGAAAGTTCACTGAGTTGGCAAAGGCATTCGTGCCTTTGTTAGATTTCATCTGAGGCTGGAAGGGTGGTACATTTGCTATTGTACTGCATGTTTGAGGAAGACAGGACCCCATCTTTTGAAAGCATAATGATGAGTCAGACAGAACTTTAAAATTCCTTCTGTGACAAGGGGGAAAATGAGCAGAAGGCAAAAAAAAAAATGTTTTTCATGCCCAAAGCAGTATGCCAAAAAAGGTTCCTAAATCAAAACAAGGTTTTTCTAGAAAATAGTTTTCCTTCCTTCTTCACAGTCAAAGGAAGGGAATTGGAAATCAATGATCCATGAAAATATATATTTTTAGAAACATATTAAACTACAGGAAGACAGAATTCTGTTGAGATCTGAAATGCTGGTACAGTGGCTTATTTGCAACAGGATGAAACACATTCCTTTCACCTTCCCATTTTGTCACAGAGATGTGTAGGGGTTTCTATACCTAATTTTAAAGATAATTTGAGTTTATTTTTTGTAATGCAAAGAGTTAAGACAGACTGAGATTAGATCAGTCTATCCCTCCATTATTTTATTGATTAAAATTCTGTACTGAAAGACTTCTTGCCGTTGGGATTTTTTTCCTAGTGATTGCATTTTCCTTACAAATAAAACAATATAAAGGACCATTTCCTGAACAGCTGGAGTACATCTCAGCACATATTTTATCCCAGCCATCCAAGAAGCGGAAGCAATTCAGATTCTGAAAATGTACATTGATGCCAATCAAACTCTACATCTCCTAACGAAAAAAATAATGTGTTGACTCTGATTTTTGATTTTGAGCAGATAACTCTCACCAGAAGGGGTGAAGCTCTCTGTGAAACACAAAGTTTAGCACTGAAGGGAACTCAGAAGATCTTCATCAAAGACAGTGAGGCAATCAGAAAGCTGTTGGTTATTTTATTGAAGCACAGCAACTTGTCATTTCATTATACTTTCTTAGTATCACCCAGCGAGAATTCTCTGGAACTGTTTGAGCACCAATGACTATCTTTGCCTCATTCTTCACTTTGCAGTTTTTCATAACACAAGTTATCCGTTATCCCTCAGGGCATCTCTCCTGTACCGCAATCAACAGTAGTATAAAGGCATACCAGTTCCTAAAGAAAACTATTCCAGGAACTCCAGCCTTACAAACACTCAGGGCTAGCTCACAGAGGGGCTTTGCCGTTTGCAAGTTCTGGTCGGTAAGATGCCTGCCATGGGTGCAGAGGCAGCTGAGTGCCTGTGCACATGAGGAGCAGAGCCGGCTGGGCAGGAGGGCCAGTGCAGAGCTGTTTGAAGCAGGCTCTGGATGACTCGTGGGGCTTTACCACTTTGATGTCTGAGAGCTCAGATCCCTACATCACACCACACACTACAGCTTATAGGCAAGCCCTTGCAAGTCAAGAAAGCACCCTAATTAACAACGAAAGAACAATCACTACTAGTCAACTCATTAGTTGAGTAATTCAAATATCAAGCCAAGACTTAACAGGAATCCTGGGCCATATGTACTATTTCATAGAAGATGTTTGTGTCCTATTTCCTCCATTGCCTGCAACACTCTGTAAACACCTGGCCACATTCTACTTTTTAAGAGTGTGTAGTTATGACAGAGGCTTCTTTTTGGATCTAGCTTCAGTACTGCCAATATTGGGATCATAAAAGTTGTTCTGTTGCTGCACTTCAAAGCTCATCTCAATTAGAAAATTGTCTTGACAGCAGCTTTGCAGTGGATGAATTTTTAATTCTCTTTTCTCCTTTTCAGGAAAAGGAAAGGAGAAGGAAAAGGAAAATACATACTGTTACACGCAATCTTGCCCTTCTGCAGAGACATTGGTGCTTCTTCCTGTCTACTAGAAATATGTTACTTGGTCACATTTGACTGTTTCATGGTCACATGTCATGAGCTCACAGTCATTTGCATGGACAAGTAATACATCAAAATTTTCCTTTCCCACACAGCCTTCCAAATGAGGAGCTCCTAGTTTATAACTAAGCTTATTTTAGCTCCTACATGCATGATCTTCTACCCCATTCCTACAGTTCCCAGGGAATTGCACATAACTTACTGTATCTCCTCATAGGCATTAATGTACCCCAACTTTGTGTTAGTAGCAGTTTTTATTAGGATAGTCCTGGTTTTTTGGTCTATTTCATTAATAACTCTAAATAAATTCATACTCAAAGTTGATTCAACTCAAAGTTTGAGTGACTACAGCAACAAGAGTCTTCTAGTCTCATGCCTTCTCTGCCAAGACAACCCATCCTTGGCTCTCAGCATTCCTAATCGATTTAGATGTTGTGTTAACAATTCCTGTCTTCTCATTTTGCTGTATGTTTTATTAAAGCCTGTCTTCAAAATGATCATCATAATAAAATGCACTCAAGTATTTTACTCTAATCAGATATGTCTTATACAGAACAGGTACTTCAAGATCAGCAACACTTCTTTTCAAAAAAACCCATTTCAAAGGTTTTAAAAATGAGTGGAAACTATTTTTATTTATTTTCTGATCTTTTTGCCTAGGGAAATGAGTGTATTAGCTACCAAGAAAGCAATTACCAAGACTTCTAAGGGAGAGGAAAATTAAAAGAATAAATATAAAACACCAAAATGATCCAAACATACTCTTAATACGAGATTGCCTCAGCTTTAACTCCCAGTGTCCTGGAATTTCACAGCACTGTTCTCCCAGAATACAACTCTTATCTTGAGAAGCTTCTCTTGCTGACTCTCATTGTCTGCATTTATGCATTTGTTATTTGTGTTGTTTGGAATGGTCACGAAAGTATAAGCCATGATTATGTTTTTGAGGTATCTATCTAAAAGTTAGTTCCCACAGTAGACACCAGGATATTTGATAATAACAAGGAACCAAGTGAAAGCTCTGGTTGTAAAATGTATAATGGTTTGTCTTTAGTGTAAAAAGCATGTATAAAGCCTGCTAGTAGAGTAGCTGAAAAACAACAAAGCCAAATAAAGCAAAAAGTAAAAAAACCTTTACAATAGGGTAGTACAGAGGATGTTAAATAAACCCCAAACAACAAAAAGCCCCCCAAACCCTAAACAAGACAAACAAACAAAAACCCCAGATATTTTTTTACGGAGGGAGAGACCTTATGAGGCATTGCTGAAATCCAGCTCTGCTTGTTACAATTATTTAAAAATTAACATTTCAGAACCCTGTGACCCAATAATATTGTCAATGAAAGAACATGTATTAACCAGCAGAATGATGCAGTGCAAGCGGGCTACAAAGAATGTGTAGCTAGCTGGTTTTAACAAAGAATTGAGAGAAAAGTATACTGACATTTTCATTTATCTAATTTTACCAAATGACGTGTGGTCCCTATAAAAGTTCCTAGTTTTGATTTATTATAATACTTATATTAATAATATTGGTAATTACTTTTTTTTTTTTTTACTTAATGTGCACATCCTATATTTCCTATAATATTTTTAACTTCCCTGCCACTGTTTTAGAGAGATGCATCTCTTTAAAAAAGAGGTTTAACTGACCTCTCTCTTTCTAACCCTGAAGAGCCCTGCAGACTGGGAAGATTTGGTATTTAAAGCTGCACTATCTGGTACATATAAATCTTGTATTATCAGGGATGAATCTTTGGGAACAAAGCAGAAATTTCACATTCAGCAGAGAGAGAAGTAATTTCACTGAAAGGCTGAAGCATTTAAAAAGTAATAAATTATTTTAATAACTACCTAATGGTAGACATTACAGAGTGTTCTCTAATTATTAATCCACTATAGACATGTTCACTGCTCTGAGAAAGAAAGACGTTTTGGTGCATAACTTCCTCCAGTTTGATAAGGTCATAGTTCTTCATTATTTCTGATTTGAGATTTGGCATTGAGGAGGTTGTCTCGTCTTTGCTACCCTCTTCTGCTTGGTTATTTCAGATTATGTATATCTTCCCCTTCCTTCACTGTGCACTAAGTCAGATGCCGATATCAGATATTAATTTTTCAGGTCTGTCACCCTTCGAAGCTCTGGTACATCAATAATTCCCTTTTGCTTTCTTATCTGTCATTTCCTTTCTTTCTAGGCTGCTCCAAGACTCAGTATTTTGTCTTTACCATATGTATTGTTTCTGCAACATATATTCAAACTTTTAAAAGATATAACATTCCTTATCAAAAATTCTTTCCTCAAGATTTTTGTTAAGGGACAATAAATCCATAATATCTCTCCTAATTCCTGACACAAAACATAAACAGAATTTATGTCTGAGCTTTGGCTCTATTATGAAAGGCTTCAATAAAGATATCTAAATGCTGTATAGTGCTCAAATGGAGAACAGCATTTTGTATCAATCAAGTTTTTTCAGATTTGTTTTGCTAGTCCCCAAGCATCCCCATCTCCTTTGTTATGACAATATTTTCTCTCTCTGTCCCAGAGGAAGCTGGGACCATCACACAAGAAGAAAACAAGGAAATAAAATACAGACGATGTTTGTGAACCATCTTAAAAGCCATGTGTGGTGGGAGGAGTGTGTCAAATGATTGTTTGTCATTTTCCTTTTTTTGCTGTAAAGGGTTTTTTACTGCTTGTCTTGTCTCATTTTCTTTGTGAGTTGTTCAGGATCATATGTTTCCTTGTACCAGAAATCAGAATGGGTTTTACTGCCTGTGCATTATCATGCATGTATATATTTCACAGAATCACAAAGATTAGTCAGAGTTTAAAGGGACCCAGAAGGATCACTAAATTCATTTGCAGTATATCAAAAGATATTGACTTCAGATATTCCAGAGGTGAGCCATGAATATGGCTTTCCCTTCTGCTTAATGATGCAGAAAATTTTCCCCTTTGGACCGAAGAAATTTTCAAGAAGTTGAAAGTTTTGCTGTGAAGGCTCAATCTTTGCATTTAACCGGAATCTTTAAATCTCATAATACAGAAATCTCATCCTGCACAGTCTACCCTGGTCAGCCTAGGAATTCAACTGTCTTTGTGAAGAATTTAAAATGAAGAATTCTGATACTATTACAATTTCATCCTCTTTGTCTAGGAAAATGTCACAGTAAGACTTTAACTACAGCTCTTCATATTTATTCTCACTATTTAACATCTAATGCCTCTTTCATACATTATATGCACATAACAGTTATAAATCAAAAGAAAATACCTTCTGGTCCCCAGGCCTGGATGATCAATAATAACTTGAAATTAAAACACTCGCAGATAGTTTAAAGAGAATGAAGGTAGCAAGTAAAGTTGGCAAATTTAGTCCAAGTGAATTTGAATTAATTTTATTAGAACTTTATTAAATACAGTATGATTTGCAAAGAGTATGCTCAAAGAGAAAAAAAACATATGAAAGTTTTGAAGAAATACTTGCAATTGATCTACATCTAAAAAAAAAATTGCAGTCTAACTAAACAATTCTGAACAAACAATGGGATAACAGATGGATGTATCAGTATCTGACAAACCGAGACGCAGCCACAGTCCATCACCTTGTAACCAGCACTTTAGTGCAAAGGTGCAGCAATGACAGTGGTCCTGTTACAGGTGTCAGGACTATTTCTGTGATTGCAATCTGCAGCAGGGCTGGGATGTAAGGGCTGTGCCTCTTCCTTCACTGACAGCACATGGTGCTTCACCCAAGGGAAATGCACCCTTCATCAAAACAGTTTTGTTTAGCTGTTGGGGAGAAACTGTTGTGGGGAGAAAAAAGAGAGAAGTGCTCAGTTTTATTTAGATTTAGAGGAAATGAATCTTTTTTTATGTGGTAGGTGTTGCTGAAATGATCTCATCATGAGGAATCAAGGCTGCTGTGACCTAATTCATAAAGAGATATGTCTCCAAAAGATTTAGCAGTTCAGCTCAAAAGAGGCTTTTTTGGCCTTTTTAACCTATTTTTTAAATTTAATTTAATTTATTTTGGAACTTCTGCACCATTCTCCTGCAAAGATTTCCTTTTTCTTATTAAAGTTTAGTTCTGTTCCTAACTGCCACTTTCTATACAAAACATTGTTTCTCCCACATCAAATTATAGTTCTTCCTCCTGTTATTGCAATTTCACCCAATTTTCCCACAGGATCACTCTTTAGCCTGGAGTTTCTCCTCAGCTATATTTCTGTAAATATGGTCATCTGTGTAGTCATTTATTAAAGCTCCAGTAAAAGATAATCTGCCTGCCTTAATTTTCTCCTAGGTTTTCTTGCTCAAACAAGCATCCATTTTTTACCCCTTCAAGCTAAGTAATGCTTCATAAAAAATAAATAGAATCCAAAGTTTCTTAAAATAAGTATCTCATAGTAGGAAAATTTAGGAGTTGTTGACTCATTTCACAACTGTTATCTGGCCTTCAAGATGCAGAGATTTTATCATCTGTTCTGCTGGGCCTTTGGCAAAGTTTCAATCTACTCCCCTGTAGATTATGAGTAGGCTAAGAAATACATGAGATATAGCACAGTAGGTTCAAATTTGCAAATTCAGC
The DNA here is from genome assembly GCA_013399915.1 of Illadopsis cleaveri. Taxonomy (NCBI): domain Eukaryota; kingdom Metazoa; phylum Chordata; class Aves; order Passeriformes; family Timaliidae; genus Illadopsis; species Illadopsis cleaveri. The sequence continues at coordinate 219,664 of VXBB01006750.1, read as the reverse complement.
CTGAGGTTTGGAAGATTTCTTGCAAAGGATCTCAGGAAAATTAGAAAGGACATAATCTAGTTAAATTGGTAAAGTCTGAGCAAATCTTTGATTGTTCCCATAAGCCCATTGGCCAATTGACAGAGGACAAAAACCCGGTCACCTAGTAAATGAGTCATCTGTAAATTTTATCTGGGGCACAGCACAAACATTCTGTGAGTAAATACCAGGTTTTGGAGTTAGTATCATAGATGCTAATGAGCTTTCTCTTCTTCTCTGCAAACATGGAAGGCTGAATATCACTTTGTCTTTTAGTCCTCATCTCTTACATCTGACACATGAGAAACTCAATTTTGCTTGCAAGAAGGGGATTTCCTTCACGCTTGTGCCTGCAGTCCTTGAGAAATTATTGTAGAAGTGAGCTGTTCAATGCAGTGCTTTCCCCTCTCTCCTCATTATTTCTGTGTTCACTTTGTAGAGACATCGTGGGAGAAATATTGAGTGGGACTATTCCTTTTGCACACTAAACACCAGAATATCTTAAAAATTCTTGGTTCTCTTTTCTTTGAAGAAATAGATCTTAAGAGGAAAGAGGATAAGCCAGAGTAGAGCTGGAAATGAAAATGTCATTGTGTAAGAGAAATACAGTGAGAATGGAGACAAGAATTGTGTTTTCCTGTGTTCTGTCTAACCATTAAAAAACCTAAGTTACAAAAGGTGAGTAAACAAAAGCAAAAATCCATTCATTTTGCCTAATTAGTTCACCCATCCCATTAATGCTTCTCCATACATTATTGCAGCTATTAATCTATTAACAACACCATTCTTATTGTAAAGCCACACTTGTTACATAGCCTTCAGGGAAAATGTCAAATGCTCTTATTTAAAAGGTAATCAGGGAACTTACTGAGTTCAATTGGGGAAACTTACTGAGTTCAATTCTTCCTCATGTATACGCTGGGGTGTATACATGAGAAAGAAAAATATTAACAATGGGTTTTATAAATTTGAAGACCTTTTTGATATTCCTCCATTCTTCCTAAATGCTACAGGCTTTCTTATCGCTCCCAAGAATAGTGAGAAACTGCTAGCAAATATATAGTTACCAAATCAATACAATACAATACAATACAATACAATACAATACAATACAATACAATACAATAATGGTGAAGTTTTGAATTTCAGGAGATGTCTGTTGGGGAACTTATCCCAGGCACTGTCACAAACACAGACTGATCTGACTGCTTGTGCAGGTACAGAATTGTGCCTTACACTTTGCTAACAGGGCTCCTCAACTCACCTGGCTCCCAGCCCTGTCATGCATCCTTCACGTATGAAACCCTCTGCTACACAGGTGTGTAGGACTTGCATCTTTACAGTAGCTCTGCAAGCACAGAACACCTCCAACCATGAGAAAACTTCCTGGTGCCATTAGTTCAGCATCTGTGTAGCAGACCAGCAATAGCTCTTCAGTACAAAGGCCAGATGGCCCATGGATGGTTAGCAAGGAAATGTTGACTTTGGGAAGAGTGGGCAGTGTTTGTACAGAGTGCTGTTGTCTTGATTAAGAGCAATAAGATCTCAGTGTTTCTGCAGATTGGGACTAAGGACTCATTTCCTTGTAAAATGATTTGGAATGTGTTTGCCTCTGTGAATTGAATCAAGGAAATTGCTGAAATACAGAAAATCCTGCCTTTCTCCAGACATTTTTCACCCATATCAGTCATTAGCTTAGGTTCATAAAAAGAGTCTCAAAGACCCCACAGGCCAAAGCAGAGACATCCCACTTGCTCAGGGGCTGAAAAAAGAGGGAGAGGAATAACATAGACATCATGGTAGGAATGCCTAATGTTAAATGTCGCCCAAGAATTTTGGCCCTCATCATGTATATTTTACTGGTAAAAATAATAATTTTTATCTGGCATTTTACCTACATGCTCTGAGGTTGAGGTTATTGGCCTGTGCATCTATGTGAGTTTGTTTCCTGGTGTGACAGAGCCTGTCAAGGAGCGCAACAAGACGACAAGCCACAGACCAGCCCCAAGCTGCAGCAACATCCCCGTCCACCATGGACCCTGTTGTGCAGCTGGAGCTGGGCTCTGCTCCCTGTGCCACACCAGCCACCGCTACACAAGTGCTGCCTCAGACACAAGGAGGGGGAACATATGTCAGTCTGCAAAAGGCTATTAGACAGTTTCAGCAGGACGTGAAACACAGAGTGAGCAGTAGTAAGTCTTGTCACACATCAACAGATAGAGTTTCAGGCTAGATCACAGAGAGCAAATAACATATTTTCTTTCTTTTTCAACATTTCTACACGTGTTTCTCTGAACATTCATACATTGCCCTGACATTATCTATCAAAAGCAAACACTGACTGAAGATGAGCATTTTGTTTATACTGTAAGTACCCTTTAGTTTCCATGAGTACATTTAATGAGCCATCAGAAAATCCACAGCATTCTAAGACTGCTTTTTACATAAGCTAAGAGACCACATTATTTTATCACTAATCCCTACTCCATCTGTTGACACACTCAAACTGAGGAATGCATCAGAAATGAGGAAACATTCTTCCCTCTTGTTCTGTTCTAAAAACCTGATAGCGCCAACTTGACCCATCAGGAGATCAGGGGCTTCTTATTCTGTGAGCCATCCCCCAGAGTCTGTGGGGATGAGTTTAATGGTGGAGCAAATCACCAGTCAGCATGAGCAAAGGTGGCAGAATTATGCCATAAATAACTTGTATAACTGTCTTTTGGGTGGCATATGATTGCTGAGTACCATACTAATGGTGGTGGTTTGGAACCGACAGTAAATTATGCTTTTTCAGGGCTGAATCTATCAAGGTTAAGCTCTCTAAATGGTTACTTCTACAATGTCTTTTACTTCTCGGTAAGTATTTTTCATGGTACTTTCTTTTCAGAAATTGAGGAAGGAGGACTCTGGCAATGGTGAACATTCTCTGTGTCTGCTTCTCAGCTGTGCAAACACCATGGTGGCTCTGGCTGTAACCAAGATGACTTGTCCTGTTTTCAGCAGGATGTTCCCTCTTTTCTGGAATGCAATGATACTAATAGAGCACTTTATGAGTATCATAGGTCTCTAGGTGCTCCTTCACAGAATCATGCTCTGGAAAGTATTCTTTTTCTGTTAGGATCACTGTGTTTGCCAGTTTTTTTTAGTATCAGTTGTGCCCACTAAGTACAATCCAAATAGTTCTCACACAGTGTCTTATCCACCAAAATCACCCTCAGTGGAGCAGTTTGTCCTAAGTTGTTTTACTCACAGGGAGTCAGAGCGAGCACAAGGCCATGCCATTGCTCTGTTTTATGCTTAGAACAGTAGATTTCGTGTCGTGGTTAAAAAACTCCATCAGTCTGGGATCTGTGCTGAAGGCACTGCACAGTAGGCAATGGAGACTGCAGTTCAGCACATGCATTAGATCATCATAAGCCAGCACTTCCAGGAAGAAAAAATCCAAACAAAAGCAACCTAGCTATTCCTTTCTCTCCCCAAATTAGCTTTCACATTGTTCTGGCACAAATGTTTATATGGGTACCTGATAAGTCAAAATGAGGAGCTGCCCTGACTGATTTGCTCTAGGAAGGTGGCTTTTCAGCCAGTTTGGCACTCTGGTCCGGTTTAAAAAGCAGTTAAAAAATGGACATGCTGACATAAATTATTCATCAAACAATAGATTAAAAAAAAAAAAAAAACAAAAAAAACCCAGTCCTGTGTCAGTAGATTAAAATTCACCAAGTAGAAATTATTATACCCCAGCTTGCCATATCTAGGACCTGTAAATGGAAAGCATTGAAGACCATGAAAATATAAAGCATGATGTGCACTCATCTGCAATTGCAGTCAGTGTTGTGATTGGAGACCTGCTTCTAATAGGGAAGACAGGAACCGATGGCAGAGACAGCTCAGAATGAGATTACTGCCTGACATGCTAATTATCTCCCACAGACAGTTTGCTTTGAGAAGAAAAACTAGTCACTAACCAAGACCCAAAAGGTGCTGACAGCCTCATCCGTTGGTTCTTCTTGTGATTTAACCCCACCCATCCACTCTCCACTCTCCCCTGGGATGGGAAGAGAATCAGAAGAGTAAAAGTGAGAAAACTCATGGGTTAAGATAAAGGTATTTTAATGAGGAATGTAAAAGCTTCATGCACGAGCAAAGCAAAATTAGGAACTCATTCTTGTTTCCCATGGGCAGGCAGGTGATCTCCAGGACAGCTGGGCTCCATCACATGTAAGTGTGACTTGGAAAGACAAATGCCAGCACTCTGAACACCTGCCCCCTTCCTCCTATGCCCCCCCTCTTTATAGCTGAACATGATGCCATATGGTTATGGGATATCCCTCTGGTCAGCTGGGGTCCAACTCCTTGTGCACCCGCAGCCTCCTCACTGTTGGGATGGGGTGAGAGGCAGAAAAGGCCTTGGCTCTGTGTGAGAACTGCTCAGCAGAAACTAAACCACCCCTTGGTTATCAATGCTGTTTTTAGTCCAAACTGAATACAAAGCCCAATAACAGCTACTGTGAGGAGAATTAACTCTACACAGACAAAACCAGCACACACTGAAAGGCTCCCAAGTGACTCTCTGTGGAGGAAGTGTCTTGTCTGGTAAGTAATCACATGTGCTGCACCAGTATGTCTAATGGGCCACCAGGGCATTCAGAAAGTTAAACTTGTCATGGAGCCTTTTAGTGTTCCCATGGGACATTTTTGCCTATAAGCCCTGCCAGCACCCTTGGTTGTGGCTAAAGAGAGATGTGCCCTTCAGGGATGTGTGCAGGTAAAATCCTGTGAGCACCAGGACTGTGGGTTCAGCCTTCATCTCCTTGATACTCAAGATTCAAGATTTTGGACTCATCTATTCTGAAGTCAGCCACAATTGGGTCCTGCTAGCATCTTTCGTAATAGTTATTTTTACCTTTGTCTCCTGGGATAGCCTTTTAATGAAGAGAATACAGTTCAGATGAGATTGCCTGCTGCCAGAACTGTGAGTGGAAATATCAACCCTGCTCTTCCACAATTACTTTTTTTCCCTCTCCCTTCCCTGTTGATTAAACGTCAACTCCTTTCTTTGTTCTCTTCCCAAGGAAGTTAATTCTCTCCTCCAGCTGCAACCAGCCTCCTTAGTAGCACAAAGCAATGCTGCCCAGTGGTTTCACAAACCTTTCCAGCACACTACTCCTTCCCCTGCTGCCTCCCCAGCACTGCATGTGGCAGCTCACAGAAAAGACCAGGCACTTCCCTTTTATGATATACCATGGATATGTCACCACAGGATCCAGATGGCTAAACAGATGAGAAAAACACAGCAGTAACTGCCCAGAAAAATTTGGTATAGTGCTGCTTGAAGAGCGAGGGCCAAACAAAGCATTAAACATGAGGGTGCATATAAAAGCCTGTAGCCTCTTAAGAGTATAATTTATAAAACTGCCATTTTGATGAAAATTTCCCTTTCTATGAAAATTTCCCTTTGATGAAAATTTTTCTTTTTATAAGGCTCCTATCGTGGCTTAAGTTTAGTGACATTTCCTAAAGCTAATCTTAGAAAACAGTGAGAAATTTCACTTGATTTCTCTTTTGTGCTGTGTGGAGCAGTTGGGCCGAGGTCCAAAGAGCACTTAGCAGCTTCCAGAGGCACGTGAGTGAAACTCACACAACCTGAGTGATCCCAAATATTCCACTTACCTCACCAGGGTATACTAGAAACCCTCCTGAGATACCAAAGCATTGCCTATTCAATTGAAACATTGCATTTGCGCTCTACCCAGAGGAACTGGGTTTTTTCCCATGAGCTAAGTAAGTACACAATGGTATTCTAAGGTGAGTATCTGGTTCTGGGACTAAGTTTTCATATTTTTTTAGGATTATTCTTCACTCAAAGCACATTCTCTTTTCTCATGTTATGTCCTGAGAAGAGGATGTACGCTTCTCACATCACAGTACACTGTGAGGAGCCCTGCTCCAGGGTTTGGGAGGCCAAGCTTCTTAACTGTAACCACAATCTCAAAGTAGGAATGTTTCTTATGCCAAGATATTTAGAGAAAGAAACATCTTGTAGCTCCCACTGGAATCTGGTTATTTTGCAAAAAGTGCCCTATGTCTGAAAGGAGAAGAGCTGAGAAATGAGGAAGAACCTAAATAACAGATAAGACACTCAGCTAAGAATATAAACAGATTACTTAGGTTTTACTTAACGTCCCATGTCTCAGCCGTCACCACCCATTTCACAAATCAATTAATTCCATTTTCTCTGCAACCCAATCCCAGCCCGGGAAGAGAAAAAAAAACAAACCAAAAAACCAAAAAAACAACCAACCAACAAACCCTTGTTGAAAAGTTAAAACAAGGAGAAGTTTTAATAACTGGAAGTGACACTGTATAATTGGAACACTTTAGAATTACTAATGAAGGGTTTCAGCAGGCACAGCACCTGCAGAAGAATGATCGTGTCACATGCTGGTAAAATCTCTGCGGATTTTCTCAGGAGACCAACGCAGCTGGCATTCTACTCCAATCATTTTATGCAACATGGTTTCAGAAGGGAAATGAAAAATAGCTTCTTTAATTGAAAGTATAGGGGTGGAGATGATTTTTTCCTAATTAGACAAGCTGTTATTTGGTAAATGTTTAATATTTATATACTTTATATACTTTAGATACAGAAATATGTGATACAGTAGATTATCTAATCATCCCTCTTGGTTTTCTCTTGTACATAATTTATACACTTATGGATTTGAAATTTCTAGTATAATCAGAATAAAAGGCATTTTCGTTATGCTTCTGCAGTGTTTCATTCAGGATATGCAAAGGTTCACCATGGCACGGGTGAGTGTCATACAAACCAAAACCAAGGAAGGCAGCATAGGGTGGCATATGACACATTCACCAGTGACACTCAAAAAGATTACAAGGTCCTACTCACTTCTTCAGTTGTGGGTTGCATCAGAAACTAGATTTCTTGTAATAATAAAAACAGCAAGTCATCAGAAAAGGGGTGTATGTTGTTATTTTTATCAGCTCTGCTTTGTACACTGCTTAGGTCTTTCTTGCAAAATCAGAAAAATACCTAGCTCTTGGAAGAGCAAGAAGGATTTGAGCTGCATTCAGGGAAAATCAGTGATAGGAGGTAAATGCAATATACTTATTTTGGGAAAATGTTGTACAGTAGTAGGGATCCACTTACATAAATATAGTTCCTCATAGAAATTATGCTGCAGAAATCAAGATAAATCAGTGTTTAAATACCCTTTGTTTGTACTGTACTTTTAAAGTATTAGTCAGTAAAGTGTCCTTCACTAACCATTGCAACACTTCTTACGTACTGGAAGGAAATTATTTTGTAGCATTGTGAAAGGTTAAAATGAAAACCAAAGAGACTTGCATGGCACACTCCAGTTCCAATGAATTTAATAGAAAGAGGCATGCATTATGGCAGGAAAACATACAAGAATCAGTAGGATTTAAAGAGTGCAAGAGGAGTAAACAGCCAATAAAGTCTCTGCAAAGAAGTGTACATTGCACAAAGTCAAAGGACTATATTGAATTCAAAGGTAATTATCTTCACATAGTCTTATGGAAAATTTAGGAGACAGAAGCCAGAGAAGGTGTCTTTCCATGAATATTTGTAAGATGAATGTCCTGGGGATAAATCTTTTCTTAGCTGCTTTCTTTCCACCTACCATTGTCTCTGCCTCCAGTCAGTCACGCAGGCATTAATTGACAGGCAAAAAGGAAATGTCATGGCCCTGTCTCTCTACAACACCCATTTCTACAGCTTGGTGTGTTATATATATTCAAGGTAATACAGTATAAGCATGGAGAACACCTTTCCCTTTTCCAAGTCACCACTGAGGCTGGTCACAGTCCTTTTCTGAACTGGACCAAGTTGCTGTGGGCAGAGTTTAAGTCTCCACTGTCTGGCAGGCTTTATTATAAAGCAGGACTGCCTGTTCTGCCAGGGGCAGTATCTCAAGAAACCTTTCCAAGAACAACATTATCTACAACACAGAAAATAAAACCTGCTCAGGCTCAAGGCACAGATTAGGTTAATAGCATGCAATATTGAAGATGTGATAATGAGAAACTGTAGGTTAGGGACTGATTATTTCCTAGTACTGCTAATTAGGGATCTTAGTAAACAAATGTCATCAAGCTTCCTGCTAAACACATTTCCTTAAAAATTATTTTTTAAATACAAGAGAAAAGATAAGATTGTGTAGCTCATTTTGTCCAAATATGAAGCAGCAAAAGATGAGGCTGTACAAGTTTTTTTTCTATTGAATTATTATATGTTTTTAAGGAAAATAAATATTCTAATCTCCTATGATTTTACGTAATCGTAGTTTTATCCATTGAAAATTGGTAAGAAACACAACATCACAATGGAACAGTGCAGTGCATTGTAAAAACTCAATCCTATAAGTGGTCAAGTCTTGTTTGCTTCAAATTTATAAGTAACACATAATTTATACTAATAAATAATTCAGTCTTTCTGAAAAACAACTATCACAGTCAAAAGCCAGTGCTTTCCATATATAACTTTTTTGGGTTTATATTGTCTTTTCATTAATTTTAACAGTCTAAAGCAAGTGTCTTCCATAGATATAATAAAGTATTATTTTTGTATTATGGTGTCTATTAATATTTATTAATTTTTGACACAATTAAAAATTTTGGCATAGACTAATATTTTCTGTGTATATAAAATTCAATTCAGTAAACCAGAGTATATTATAAGTAAATTGTGTAATCATATGTAAGAAGCAGTCTCTGGCTTTTCTGAATAAAACTCAAAAGGTATATTCACTGCATAGCTGATATTAATCTTGTCATTTCCCATAAGATTTTAGTACCAGTGTGTCTTAGCTCAGTTAATAATTCACGTTCCCTTGGGTTTATAGGATGAGTTGTTTCATAATTGAAAAAATGCAGATGAGTTTAACAACAAACAGCAAGTACAGGTGCTGTCATTTTCATAATTCTTTAGGAAAGAAACTATCACATTAAACAAAGAACAAGGGCTTCAGTTTTATCCAAGTAGCTAATCTCCATAATCCATCCATTCAGTTTATCTCCCTCTCTATAAATTAAAACAGAAAAAAACTGGGCACAAGTGTTTGAGCACTACAGGGTAGAAGAAAAAAATATATCAATTTACAGATGCTATTCACAAATCTTGTTTTCTCAAGTTTTTAATTTAATGTCATGCAGAAAATGACAGACATTTAATACATTTTTAAGTTCTTTTAGAGGTTAATTCAATTAGTAGCTTTCTTGTTAAAAGGTAGGTGCTGTCACTCCTAAAGTATGCAGTGAAGGACAGAGTTACCCACACTTAAATAGCCAGGAATTCCAGTTTAATACAATACTGTTTATTGATACTGTCATCAACAAGATACTCAAAAAAAATTCAGAGAGGTAGTTGGATGAATTCATACACCATAATAATGGTAATAAAAGTAATAGTAATAAAGATTTCAAGTAAAAGGCATAAACAGGGAAAAAATGAAGACTGCAAGCCACCAACTGGTTACTTGCTTTATGATTTAACCCAAAGGTTTTCACTGATGTTACCTGCCTTTCCCTAGTTCCTTTCCTGAAGAGCTGTTGGGCCACAGAGCACCACAGGCAGATATTTCATTTCAGAATGTAGAGCTGCTGTTTATAAGCAAATCTGTAATTAGCAGCATCTTTGTGATTTCATGGAGAAAATGTGACAGGCCTTACAGTGTGATATAAATCCTATGGAAGGTAGGATTTATAGCCCCACATTATTTTAGGTCAGGATTCTGGCTTATTTCCATAGTTGAGACCCTTATTAGTTTTGTAGTCCTATTCTCTCTAAATAGAAAAGGAGAAATATGTTGAAATAGGTCTCTCAGAAAAAAAATAGTGAAGAAATAGTGAAGGAAAGTCAGTAAGCAATCTGAGGCCACGCCTATACTAGAAAGTTTTAATAGCAGCATTATTTCTGACATCTATTTTCTGAATATATCTCTTTAATATTTATATTATTTGAAAATATCTGTCTTCAAAACATGTTCTTCCACCTGTGTAGTACACAATCATAGAAGTCACATAAGCTTAGATGATACAGTTTACTGTGTGGTAGAGAGTCATCCCTTGTTCCTCGTTGGGGACCATGTCTTGAAAAATGGTGGTCAACTTTACTTTCAGGGAACTGTGAGATTTTGTGTTCTATTTCCCATCATGACCACATCATGATCTCCGCTTTTCCATTTCTGTATTTTTTTAGAAAGTCCTGCTCCTTTACACCAAATCATTTTCTCAGTGTCAGTCTGTCACATTGTTGCAGTGTTTATGGGTGAGTCAATGCTGAGGACACTCCTGGCTTTTTCAAATCTACAGTACCTGACCTTGTCAAGCTGTGAAACTTTAACTATTACCTTAGAGGTTGTCTGTCATGTTACCTCCTACTGATCAACCAAAATACTAAATTTTCATTTTACTTAAGTCCTGTAACTACCTGGCAATCATGTGACAGACTTTTAGTGCTGAGATAACAAAATAAAATATTTTGTAAAAGATGCAATCACAGTGGAAGCATAAAAATTCATAGTGCTGTCAGGGAGTAGGTGAGCAGTTAAGAATTGGTTAATCCTTGAAAACTGGTGAAAAGTTGAAAGACAATTGGGATCACTCCTGCAGAAATTCTGCTTCTGAACAATGCAAAAAATTAGTGGTGTCATTTAAAGATGGAAAATTCTAAAACCTGATACCTGGGGCTTTCACCTGGTGGAGTAAAGAGATAGAGACTGTCCCCACTTCCTGCTGCTGATACTGTTTTTGCTCTAAGTGTTTTTGTTTAAGTGTTCATTGCATGAGATCGAGACATACGTTATCCCAAGGGTAGAATGTCAGACTCTGTGAGGATCTCAACCTCCAACTTTGAGTCACACATGTCTTTATTTGAAGTTGGAGAGGAAAGCCACAGCCATTATCTGCTGGGGCCAAGAAGAACCAGGATTGGAATGATCAAATGTAATAGAAGAAAAGAAGCCTTAGGACTATTCTGAGAATAATTCATACTATGTCCTAAAGATAGACTACCAGAGTTTGACAAGTAATGGCAAACTATAGAAAAGAGAGTGAGTTTCTACCTTTAGCCTTCTCAGTATCACATATGCAGATTAACTTCTTCCACTAATTTTTTTTCCTCTGTAGTTTCCATTACTTTGCAGTGAAAAAAGTGAATCAACATATAGTGTTGATCAGAATGCAATTTTGACCCAATTAAAAAAAGGGTTTAAACATTTGTTCTCAAAATTATTATTTTAATGAAACTGCAATTGAATTGTTTGTTAGCTAATTCAAGTAAATGGAATGAAATGGGGAAAAACAATTTGAGCAGCTATTTCAGGTTTCATGACACACTTCCTCTAAATTATGCTTATAATAATTAATATACATATTAAAAAAAAAGGCTCCAGACATTTCATAATAGCTCACATTTTTGATAGACACAAGGAAAGGATTTCTTTCAATCTTTGTTGAAGAGAGGTTTTCTAGTGCATCCGTTATTCTAATAAAACCCCTACAGAAATGAGGCAGAAATATGATTTAGCTAGACCACTGTTTAACTAAGTAACTGGAAAACAAACTAAATATATAGCAGCATTTTCCCCAGAGTTCAGGTGCTGGAGTACACTCCGCAGTTATCCAAAGGGGTCTTGATGGAAGTCACTAGGTACATCCTGTCTTGTACTCAAGTGCAGCAAAACAAGCTACTACAGGAGAAAATGTGGTACACTTATGTCACAGAGTAAGAGGAACAAGGCAAAGGAAAATGTAGAATAGAGAGAGATGATCACATTTACTAATTTCTGTAACTGCTGTGTCACCATGGCAGCATGAACAATAGACAGATGCTCTCAATTAATGTTGTAGGCGCGACCGCCACGGCACTCAGAGTGCTTAAATAAGAACTTCAGAGGGCTCCAAGTATCAGCACCATGTTTTCTAGAAGTCTTTCATACCTCTTCTATGTAGCAATCCTATGGGCAGCTCCCCACATCTCTGGCTCTTTCTTTCTTTCTTTCTTTCTTTCTTTCTTTCTTTCTTTCTTTCTTTCTTTCTTTCTTTCTTTCTTTCTTTCTTTCTCTTTTTCTTTCTCTTTTATTTCTCTCTCTCTTTTCTCTTTCATTCTTCTCCTCATTCGAAGTCCACTGCTGTGTTTATACTGAACGATACGGCACTGACTCCCACCAGTTTCCATTCCAACTGTTTACTTTACTAATAGAACATTCTAAGTTTTATTGGACAGTCGTACTTTTGTCATTCCTTTTTAACCATGGGCATCTACAAATTTTGGTTGCTCCCTTCCACTTAGGGGTGGGATGCCACACTTGTTTACCAGTTGCTATGTTAACATAGCCTTTCACTTACATTGGTTATCCATTCTGATGAACTACAAGGGGTGGGAAAACCTTTGAAGATTGTAGGTCAAAAGGTGAAGATTTTGAAAGGGATAAAAAAACCTAGAAAGGATCAAGCAGCACAGTGAGCTGGTTTCCATCAAGATTTCCTATGAAGCATTTGACCACTAAAGATAAATATGGAGTAATTTCAGTAACACGTGTATCAGCTGGAGTGCAGTAGCATGTAATGAATTAGGAAATTAGACTGTTCTCTTTTCCTTGAAAGCATGGAAATTGACTTGTGACATTGTATATTGCAGTGTATAATTCAGTACAGACTTACTTGGGCCAACTGTATTTTAAGTGTTAAGTGAATTTCCACTATTGCTGAATGGCAGAGTACCTTTGGGAATGGAGGTTAATACCACATGCATACCAAACTTTGTTATGACCCTTTTTATTATATTGGAAACCAAGAGAAACCAAATGTTAAGTATGACTTAACTGTGATACCAGAGAATGATATTTTTATAAATGTGCCTGCTGCATGCTATTAAGTAAAGACATAATCAAATTTCCACCCACTGTGAGCAGGATTTCTTTCATTAGTTGTAGATGTTATTAAAGAGTTAATGGGAGAAAATTGTCCCCTACAGTAATTTAGAGTTTTCATAATTAAGATTACATTCCCCTCATTGTCAATGGAGAGAGATAGTCTGACTAACTTTTGGCCATATGAGGCATTGAGGTGACTGGGCTGGAAGGAGACACCTGTGTTGTAGATTGGGATTCAAAAAATCTGCAGGTTCAGAACCTGAATCTTCCCTGATCTATCTATTCCTGCCTATTCTGTTTTTCATTGAGTAACAACCTTTTCCACTATTTGCAATATTTACATCTATAGTTTATTTGCTTTATTTTGCCAGATAATCTTCATCTTTACACCTTCACTGCTGTAGAAAGCAAAGGTAATGGGATTAAAAAAAGGGATCTTGTTTTTATTAGACAGCACTACCACTCATCTTTTTAAAGATAGCTCTTCTTTTTTGTTCATGGTTATCCACTCATGTGAATCAGCAAACGCCATATCAACCTAACACAAATCCTCAGCCCCATATATTCACCTGAGTCATGTAAGCAGATACCCAGAGTGAAAAAAAAATAGGTCTCTTTAAAGCTGTCAGTTGCCAGTGAACAGAAACAAATGGGATCACAACTGCAGCACTCCTGCAAATCCCTTCTCCCCCTGCAGCAAATTATACACATATTCATAAACACTCCAGAGGATTTATCAGCTCATACGGTGAGTTTTCCTGGAATGCAGAAATGAGCTATAAAGTTTTAACTTAAGAGAAAGACACTCCTTTTTTTCCCTTGTTTTCCCTATTTCTGCTGCTCAGTGTGCCACACTGCATCAGATATAAAAACAATTTCAACAATCCATGCTTAACAATAAAGCCGTCTGATGTGCTCCAAGACCTGATGTGAAATTACTTCACAGACAAGCTCTGCAGTAAACTGAGGCTGTATTTGCTGTGGCAGATGTGTGTATCGCTGCTACCAGTGCAATGCTTTGGTGCTGAACCAGGAGATGTCTACCAGTGCAATGTCCCAGAGGGAGAGATTTAGTGTTCCTGGCATGGGCGGCTGAATGACTCTGCAAGATTTATTTACCAATAACTTAATCAACAAAGACATTGTATTTCTCTTAAGTTATGTCTGCTTTCTGGTTTGATTTTTCAAATACTCTACTATTACCCTAGTCTTTTCACCAAACTGCTTAAATATATTGAGTGAAGTTACAATTCCCAGAAAAGACTATGAAAGAAATTAATTTGATTTTATGTAATTCAAATTCAACCCACATAAGCCTGAATATTTACAGCAATTCAAATTAGAGTCATTGCAGTTTTAATTCCTTCATCTTCACTTTCTGTCACAACAAATTAAGTTAGATTTGCTGTTTTGAGGTTTTTATGACTGTGTTCTTGCTACTTAAATTAAAGACTTTTCTAATCCATGGCATGATGTCTAACAACCTCAGGAATAAGTTATGACATCAATAGGATTATGCTTTCATGAAAATGATGGCAAGCCACAATCAATAAAGCATTCCATAATGTTATCAGCTAAAGAGAAGAAATATGAGAAATATTTGGGAACTTAAACACAAATCAGAGCAGAGTAATAGGAATATAGATGTATATTTTCACTCAGCATTTTCGAGGTTCCAATTATAATTAAAACCTAATAAATGATTAATGGATTGATATATTCAACAAATTAAACCCTTTATTTGTAGAATAATTGAAAAAGAAATAGATATTGCATCAGAAATATTACTTATTCAATCTATGGTGCCTGTATGGTTTGTTCTGACCTTGACTTTTGTATTCCTTGGGTGTACTGGGTCAGGGAAAGTATATGTTATGGTTCCTACCCGTTATCTGGTTAATTAGCTTCCCAGAACTTCTGAAGAACGTGTTTGAATTTTTTCTGTGATTTCTTCCAAAATATGAAAAAAAATTATGCTTTAATCAGTAAAAAATAATAAAAAATCCTTGCATAATTAACCATGCCCTTTTAAAATGTATTTCCCTCTTCTTTTATTCACATTCATCTTTCTAGCATCCTTAGCACTAAACAAGCTGTCTGGACTTTGTCTGGCAGTTTTGTGATATGTACAACACCACCAAATTTCATCAGTAAGCACAGTGACAGGTCAGGTGTCCCCTGCTTGTAGTTACGTGTCAGTGCTCAAATGATGGGTAATTACCAGTGACAGACCCAACACTGCAATGGGAGAAATCAAGGGTTGGGAGAAGAGGTGGAAGTGGCAGTGCAGAGTGCTCAAGGCACTGGGCATAGAGATAAGCAGCAAAAACAATCTGTACATCAGCCACATTTTTAATTTTTTTTTTTTTTTTTTTTTTTTTTTTTTTTTTTTTTTTTTTGGGTATGGATCCAGTATATAAGCTAGAAGCTGCTCATTCTGCTCGTATTTTGTGGTTTGTGGTTCAGAAATTTTTGACAAGAGGAAAACATAATTTTTTCTTGCCTGTGTAACTGGCAGCAATTAGCTGCAGTTGAGTGAGAGACCATAGGCAGAGGCAGTGGGGAAACTCGTTAAGGAGACTTTTTCTATTGATAGCAAAAGAGAGACTAACATTTTCCAATACTAGGAATATAATAACTTCAGGAATACAATTTACTCATAAGAACAGAGAACCTTTTTGGTATTAAAAGTGTTAGCAGACATAAATTACATGCTTCTCCCCATGAGATAACCCTGCCTGACCCACACGCAAGCAGAACTCCAAAGGCACTCTTGACCATCTGGTGTAATGGAACACTGAGTGCAAATGTGTTCTGGGACTTGTTGACTTGGAACTGAAGAAACAACCTGTTCGGAAAAGAAAAACTGAAAACTGAGAATTGAAGGCACAGCTCTGGTTTTACTGGCAGTTTCTAAATAAATATGAACATCTTCCTTACATGGGCTACTTGGTTCTGCAAATGGAGAATAAAGATACTGTTTGGAAGAAGGACATTGGAAAGGTTGCCTTTTGTCCCCCAGACCTGTATCATGGCTGTGTACTTGCTGGGCACAGAGATTTTTTCTGGCAAGCAGAGTTTGCCAGTCATTTGCCCACAATACCAAGTAGAAGGCAACTGTTAATAAAATTCTATCATTCTCCTTCTTTAGTGCTCTAATTAGTGAAATCTGACTCTGCAGGTACAAATAGAAACTTCTGCCTCGATCTGAAAAAATGAGGATGCTTCCTATGTTTGCACACTTTGTGCATTCCCAAGAAGATCCACCTTCCCTGGAAATCCATGTACACACATGCTATGTGGATGATTGCTTAAAGTTGTCAGGGTTTATGTCTACTGTAACAGAAAGACAACTAACAGAACTTCTCAAAAATAGCAAATGTTGGAACATCCCAAAATATAAAGTATAAATGGAGAGAGTGAACAACATAACCTCTCAAAGATCCTTTCCTGTTCCTAGGTGTAAAGACGTTTGCTGGAAAGTTCCACAAATTTTAAAAAATTTCCTCATTAATAAAGCTCTCCCTGCAGAGGAGTGCCATGGTTTACCAGCTGAAGATCATGAGGCAGAAGAAATTTTGTGAGAATGGTGACTTTCTCTGTGGATTCTGCACTTTTTCCCATGTGAATCTGTTTCTTACATCCTTAGTCTGTCACTGTCATTTCATGATCTTAGAGGAATGAACTGCCCTTAAGCTCTGTGAGGGGAAGAATAGAAACCAAATGACCGAAAGCTTGCTGGAACAGATCCCTCCTTGCCTCCCTCCTGAGTATCTGCTGTGGGACACAGCCAGAACACCCACAGCTCATAGACTGCCTTGAGGTTGGGGCACCCCAGGCTGGTGGTACCCCCAGCTGAACTGCTGCCCCCAGGACAGCCACCAGAGCCTTTCCATGGGGTCGGGTGAGTGCTGGCAGTGATTGCTGCTGCTGATTGACACACAGGCAGATGCGTCTTTAAAGTTAGGGAACGGGAAGAAGAAGAAAAGAAGCTTTGGAAGCATTGTCCAGCCATATGGAAAATGGCATGTAAGCCAAACAACAGTTTTGCATATAGGAGTGCTAAAAAAGAACTATCCTTCAATTTTATGGCCTTAACACATAAATCAGAATGTGGGAGATAAACATCCTTACCACACACCAAGAGTCAGAGGCAGCCTTTTTAAAGAGAAAACGGTGAGCTGCTTGGGTGAAATAGAAAATGTTATTCAAATTAAAATATCTAATAATTACCCTATTTCAATGGCAAAATATTTCAGATAGCTCCTTCTAGAAACTCTCAAAAATAACAGGGGATTGTTTCAGGTACTTGACTGTTTATAACAGAGATTTATAGGGATATTCTTTACATTATTTCTCTTATGAGTGTGGTGAATAGCTTTTTCTCCCTTAATTTTACAGGCTTATATTAATATCTTCTTGCCTTTTATTGATTTCATTTTCAGAATTTAATTTGCCTGAGAAGATTTATAGTGAGATTCTCGTACATGTATTGTACCTATCATAGCTAGTATTGGGTTTAATGCTGTGAATTATCATTGTCACTTGATGTATAAAGATGTAAGGCAGAACCATGTTTTAACTTACTTTTAAAATGTTCTTTCCTTATTGCTACAATTGTATAACTTCTCTGAGAAAACTGTTGCTTTACATCATTAAATTTCCTTCTGCTTATTGCTCATCTATGCTAAATGAAATTCATTTCATTCACAAACAGAGCAATGTTTAGTTGTTGTTTCACTCTTATTAATTTGTTCATGACCCCTAGGGATGCCTGTTTCACTCTCATCTATGCAAAAGGAATTTAACTATGTTGTACTTCCCTAAAGGCCATAATTATTTAATTAAAGCTTAGAAGATAAACCCAAAAAGTTACAATATCTACGCATAAGTTGGTTTCTCATTGCAGAAAAAATATGACCTTTAAAGAACCCTTTTGTGAAAAACAAAAACTTTGAGCAGAGTAAAGAGGAAATTACATGTTCATTTTGTTATATTAGGAAAATGCAGACTGGAGCTAACAAGAAAGGCTCCCATGTGGACATATGTAAGGGTGTATGAGAAGCTAAGTTTTTGGGCCATCAGTTCTGAAGAAAACAGCTGACTACATTTTGGACCAAGATTCAGGTCTAATACCTTCTAAAATAAGAGGATTTTCTCCCAGGCTTGAAGATAAAATATTCTGTCCTGAAAACCTTCATTTTCTTCCAGAGTAATATTTCAATTTGATTCTCTTTTGTTTGGCACTTCATCTTGTTTGGATTACTTTTCATCCAATTTCCCTCTGATTACAACATCCTCCGCAGGTTTCCTCACTTGTAGTTTTCAAAAAGTGAAAGAAGTTAAATTGAAATTCATATCCCACTGAAGCATTTTCACTTGACGTCAGAAGAAACATATATCCTTCTTATGTATATATAAATCTAAGAACTGGAAAAATGTTGAGTTCCAGAGTGCACATAATGTTAAAAAGCTATTCGACAGAATTCATTTTCAGAGTAGAAACACATTTAATCTTAAAAGATATCATGACACGTTAATGATTTGCTTACAGATTCCTGGTAGTTTTAATAGTCTTCATGGAGCCTCTTGAGTAGACATTAATTTTCAATGGTCCCTGTGTGATTTTGACAGTGTTTTAACTATTGTGATTGAGAAACTGTTTTATCCACAGATACTGTTTGTCTGAGAAGACATTTCTTTTGAAAGGATCCACACACTAATTATGCCATTAAAATGCTAAGAAATAAGAGTTCACAGCTGAGTTTGACTTGAAGTCCTCAGGAGTATTACAGCTCTTACAAAATCTAAACGGTTATGTTAAACCTGATTTTTTAACAACCATTTAGAGAAAATTTAGCAAATCTGTGTCATTTTATATATGTTTCTTGTTCTCTACTTTCCTAAAAAAATCATACTGATGTTTTCTGAATATGATTACTGGCTGGAATATCAGTATTTCCCTTCTATGCATGGTATTAGAGATTTCACTTTTTCCAAGCAGAAGGATCTTGGTGTACAGTTTCTGCTGTAAGGGAGCAAAGAGAAAATAATTTAATTATGTCTCTCACACTGTCTTGAGACAAATTTCCCTTAGAGTTTGGCCATAAGGCAAATGAATTAAGTGGTTTCTTATGGGGGATTTTTGAGGTTTTTTCTTTTCTTTGATTTTTTTCTTGATTTACTATCACTTTATCCCAATATATTTCCTTTGAGACCTGATAAAAGAGAACTTCTCATTTTTCTGGTATGAACTATCCATGTGCAAGCACTGATTTCAGTGGACATTCATTTTATGCTATTATTGAGGATCAGCATTTCAGTCTTTCAATTCTTCACAAATCTTTTGTCTGATCTGTATAACAAATGTTTTCACATGATCAGGATTTAAATGCTGCCACATTTTCAGTGTTAACTCTTCTACAAGCTGTTTTCTTTATTGGATTCATTTTCCCACATAATTCATTCTAAACTGCAATTTATTTAAATTATGGACTGACTGGGCAGCTAGGGGTAGTGATTCAGACGGTTTGAGGTTTTTCTCTCAAATATTCATTTCAGTATTTGCCAAAATCCCTTTTTCTAAGTATATATTTAAAACCCTTTCATTTACTGATTTACTTTTGGCTTCCTATAAGGATTCATACTGCTCTAGCTGCCTTAATCAATAATTCATTATGCCCTGGAGTAGAATCTTTCTTTTTCCCTTTGGCTTCAGTATGTTGCAATTACAAAACCAAAATGAAATAAGTAAAAGGCAAATTTATGGACCCAGATGTATTAATTGAAATTAAATTGTATTTTATTGAAACTGTTCCTATTTGATGTTGAATATTCCTGTAGAAGTTAAAATGGCCATACTTTTAAAATATATACTTCTATCATCCCTTTTGAGGCAGACTTGGCACACAGCAGATCCGCAATTTGGCTACTGTAGTTTGAGGAGTTCATGTGCAGTTTAGGGATTCTTTTTGATATGAGGGATGCTTTGTGATGTCCATGTGACTGAAAATTTCTTTTGGAATAAAGTATAGGTTTGTTCACTTCACCCATTTGATGGCCCTACTCCAGTAGAAGACTGCAGAACATTACAATTTCCTGTGAACCACCAAATTGCAGGAAAGGTGAATGATTCTCTGCCCATATGGCATCATGCTTAGGTAAGGATCTCTCAAGCCTGATTTTTAGGGTTTGGGCAGGCACACAGAAGATTACTCAGTAAGTCCAAACATGTGTCTCATCTGACACAGGTTATGTATGTCAGGACACTTGAGGGGAGCAAGAAGAAACAGAACGAAAGGAAAACAGCTGCACAGAAAACAGAGAGTCCATGATTTGGACAAGAAAAACAATGAAAAAGGGCATTAACAGACTCTTTGCAACTATATGGTTCAGAGAGCAAACAAAAGTAGTGACAATGTAAGTTTTCGTGTGCAGCCTGACATAGGTATGCAAACACACATTGCTGAATAGCAGTGTGCCATGGAGATCTGGGGAGCCTTGTGGGTAGGGAGGAGGCAGAGATGAAAGCTGGAAGCCTTGCTAAAGGACTTAAACCACTTGTTAATGCACTTGCCATTGTGCAATAGGGCAGAGATTGCATCCCCGCTCAGCTCACACTATCACTACTGCAGGATCACGCTGGATCAGACCGGATTGCTCCTCCAGATTTTGTAAGAGAGAATCATGCTTTAATGTTCCTCCTTGGCAGGCACAACATCAATCATCCAGCAGGTTGTTTGTCTTCTCTTCACTGCTGAGACATTGAGAGGGATTCATCAAGTATTAATAAGGCCTCTGGGTTGCTTGCTGTGAGCTATAAAACTGCGGCCAGTGATTCCATGCTTTGAAAAGAATATATCCCTCTGTTTCAATATATGTTAAAGGTGTTTTTTGAAATAATTAAAAGCAGAAATACAGGATATGGTCAAATCCTTACAAACAGGAGCCCAGTAGCTCTTCGTGTTATTCCTCAATTACTTTGTTGAAACACTTTAATCTCTACCCATGATAACACCTCTACACAGATGTGCCAGACAGAACAGGCTTGCCAGTGAAATCATATCCAAGACAACTGTGAATTGGTGAGAAGCAGCTTCTGAAAAACACTGCCCAGTGGAAGAAAAATGAATTTATCCATGCATAATAGGTATGGTTTATCATACTCCATACAATGACACTCTGAAAATCGAGGCTCTTTGAGCTTATTAAGTCATTCAATAGACCATCAAAAAACATAAAAACATTCTAGTGTCTTCTGATAAATAGACTTGCAAAATAAGCTCTAACTCAAAGCCCTATATGTGAGCATTACATGTGCATACTCGTGTCTGTTCACATATGACAGCACAGACAATGAGAGCATGACTGAACAAAAAAGCATTAGATGCACTAATGTTTCAAAAGCTGGGGACTAAAAGAAGGGCAGAGGTAGTTCCTGTTTATATTTGAGTACAATGCGTAGGTTAGAAATCTGATTCTGGGATCAGAGCCATGTAGTGCTCTGGGGAAAATATATGTATTAGTATTCTCTTTCTGTAACATTGTTCAGAGCTTCCAATCTCATTCCATTTGCACAAAATATAAATGAAGGCACATTAAACAAAACATTCTTAGCTTTGCTGTATTAATTTTCTTACTCGCAGTAAACCTTCTTTCCTCAGTGAAACTGTTGTTCAGACAAACTGCCCTTGAGGAGTATATCAGCCTTCAGAGGGATGCACAGAAGGTAGGTGAAGTTCTGTTCTCCTATGGCTAAGCGATCCAATAGCTGCTCCTGTATATTGCCAAAAAACTAGTGTAGCCAACATACAAGATTTTATCCCAGCACCAGAGAGAAGGATAGACTCAGAAGCAATATTTAAGGTGCTTTATATTTACTAGTGATTAGTTTAATGTTCATATAATTTGATTAAATCTCAGACTGCTTATGTTTTATTTAAGTACTCCAGTAGCATTAATTTTGAAACAGTCACCAAAAGGAGCGCTATCGAAGAACAGGGGTAAATACTTCTCTCCCTAGAATCCAATCGCTGGATTATGAATATATCATCATTGTAAAAGCAGTATGAGAGGAACTCATAAAAAAAGAACACTTTGAGGATGATCAGTAAAATGAAAATAGCTTACCTATTGAAAAGAATATAATAATTCAGCCTAAAATGCATATCTGGACTTTATTTTCTGTTACTGACTTGCTATTGAGGACAAAAATGAAGAAGGGTTTTATCTTCCTATTTGTATGGTTCACAGCAAATAAGCTACAGTCAAGAAATCACAAAATAACGTAATAAAATGTTATTTTATTCTGAAATTCTCTATGAATTGCATTAATGCTGGCTTATTGTAATCAACCAGCATTAATGCAACTCATAGAGAATTTCAGAATTCTATTACACAAGCATGACTATGGTAAGGTATTAGTTATTCATCACATTTTATGGCCCTTTTTGTGATTAAATGACAAGAGTATTCTAAAGGTCAAATGTGAGATGTAAGAGGCAAAAAAAGCCAAACATTTTCTTGTTGTTGAACATTTTGCTTGTGCTGTGCTTAAGTTGCCCTAAGGATTTCTTTCTGTCCTCAGAAAGTCAACAAGCAAACAATTTGAAAATGATTAATATTGATTTTACAGAATACACCACAGTTCTGCAGAAATTCTTCTGTCTGCAGCAGGAAGTTATATTTGTTGTTTTGAAGAGAGAACAATTAATATAGTGAAAGGAACAATGTGCAGAAAGTGCTGTATGTTCCTGAGGCTGATGCTGATGCCTCTCACTGCACCTTGTGCAGGGCTTGTTTGGCTGCAGCAGTACAGATACCTGACTTGGTGTTTCACAAATGCAGAATGCCCTAAATACACTCCCAGGAGATCTCTTGGAAGGAGAGGGGTGTTAGCTGAGGGTCAGTTCCTTCCATGTCCAGAGCAGGAAGTGCAAAACTGAATCGATGGATGTCCTCTTTCCATAACTCCCTTCTGGGAAAGTCCTAGCTCAGCCTTGTACTGGCTCAGTTGCCACAGCCAACAAGTGCCAGTTCCCTACATGTAAAGCCAGGACCCACAGGGAGAACTGACAAGCAATAGGAGAGAACCAGGGCTGCAAATAGCTTGCTGCTCTTGTATTTGCCCAAGGGATGCCAGCAACCAGGATTTATTGTATGGATATAAAGTCTCTGCATGTTCATGGATCCTGGTGTGTTTTACAACAGGCTTCACCTGCCCCAGTCCTTGTACCTTAGAAGCATTGAAAGATACCAGAAAATCTTGATGTAGCTTCCCACAAGTTTGTTTTATTTTTAGCTCAGAAATACTAATGGCCATTTAACAGCCTAAAGTTTAGCTTGACTTGTTTTTTTCCATGAAAAAGGTGGCCTTTCAGAAGATAAACCATTTTATATAGCTTAATTTAAAGAAGATTTAGTTCCAACTGTAAGGTTTCATAGGAGCTCCTTCATGTCCCTCGGGGAACAAGTTTTTTGCTAGCATTACCAACATCCATCAGTTATATCTGTCAGGAGTGAAAGGATGTTGAACCAGTGATCAGTCAAAGCAAATGGAATAATCCACCAGCTCAACAAAAAAAGCTTTTCCTATGGAAATCTATTTTATCTGTGGGTTTTTCCAATGAAACTGTAAATTTACACAACCTTTGCATTGGAAAACAGCTTAAGAAGTAATTCTTGTAGATAAGGTCATTGCAATTTTACACTTGTTGGAGTCCAGGGCATCCCTTTGGATGACCTGGAGTCTGAGAAAGAGAGTTTGAACCCTGGACAGGGGGGTGTGGAGCCGGTCCAGGGAGGTTTGAAACCTTGGCACAGAGCCCAGAGANTACACTGACTATTCAAACCCCCTACTTTCTCTAAAGAAAGTAACCATTCTTCTTGTCTGCTTTCTGTCTATTTTTGGTTTGTTTCCTTCAAGTAAGGTACATAAAAGATAACAGCAATTATAAAATATTTAAACATAGTAATTCAAACAATTCATGTTTTCACAGGCATACTTTCACCAGCAAACACCTTTTGAACTCTGTTTCAAATACTGTAAGTGGAGTTCAGCATTTGCTGGTTTAAAACAAAAGCATCTTCCATTCAGAGACAATTTCTTGTTTCATACAGCCTTTAAAGGCAAAGCAAAAAAATCTGCCACTTCATTATTCCTCCCATACTCTGATTGGAAGGGTAACACAACCAGTGAATTAATTACTAATTTGAACAGGAATAGGGATTTATGCCATGTCATATGATTTGCCTCCTTTCTGTCGCATACATAGAAACTTTTCCTTTCTATTTAATTAGCTCGTACTGTTATTTAGCATCATTATTTTCTACAAGACACTACCAGTGTTTTAAAATATGTCATATTAGAATATTCAAGATAGCTAAGGAAGTCTGTTATTCCATAAACTTGTCTACTGCTTTCAAAGAGAAGAAACAAGCTCTTATAAGATGTTAATTCATGAACATGCTAAATTGGGTGTCAACAAGATATTTGATTTGGTTCTTTGGTTCTCTGCCCAAAGAACTATTTCTTTGTCAAACCAACAGTACTATCAGCTTGAAACTGGCAATACCTAAAATATCAGAGCACTTCAGAAATATGTCTGAGGACTGATGTATGTGTTTTAATTTGCAATAAATTAGGGGTTAAACCCCCTTGAATAACATCACAACTTTAATATTTTTGTCTGTGTTGTAAAAATCAGATGATAATATTACCTATTTGTGTCCAAGTTATCTTCAAGACCAAGTCTTGAATCTTAGGAAGACCGGATGTAACTTGCTATCCATTTTTGGTTTTATGGGTGGCAGTACAGGAAGTATGAGACCACAATTTTTAAAAAGATGTATAAGCAGCAGTTCAGACTCTGATAACACTGATAATACTGACTCATTCTTCAGCCAGGGACTTGAGTGGGAATGGGACCACCAAACATACTGCAAAAGGATTGACAAGCAGCATTTGTCCGTCTCTGAGGAGGAATGCTGCACCAGCTGACCTACTGTGGTTCCTTCCAACACTAGCCAGTCTGTAATTCTGGGATTCTGGGATTCTGCTATTTTATGATCTCTGTTCATGGAACATGTACTTCTAACAGGAAATCTATAAATAGAATATGTCAACACTCCGATACACAATTTCTCCTCCACTACACATTGCTTTTTGCTTCACTAGGTTGACTGTCAGCTGCATTCTCCATGCTGAAAGCACAAGGCAAATGCCCTCAGTACATCTAAGATCTTCTTTAAGGAGAATTGTGTACAATGTAATATCACAATGTAATATCACAAACAGCTGTTTCTTTCAATGTGTCCATCAGCTGAGAACAGTCAGGACAGGCAGAACTCAGCTGTGCCATGCACCCACGGAAACTGAGGAAAAATGACATTCAGCTGTCATTCATACAGAGTTTTTACTCCCTTAAGTGGTTCTTTCACCACTGTAACTTCTTTCTTGGGACTTTGAGTCACTTCCTTGGGTCTTCTAGGCTTTCATGATGTGCTGAATCAAGTGCCTAACAAGAGACAGACTAAAAGAATCGGATATGTCTCATTAAACCCAGTTATTTCTTCAGAAAACATCCGTAATGTGCAACTTAGTCAAAGAGAAAACATCTGGTCTAAATCCACAACAAATTTTCCATTTTTGCCTCAAGTCGTGCTGCTGACTGAAGCATAGATACAAGGGCAAAGTCACTGACTGTAGCTGACCAAAGAATAAAGCTTTTGCAGCTGCTGTGCAAGTCCTGCACCTCATTTTTAAGTAGAACCTTTCTTGAGTTCTTGTGGAAGACAGAGTACCCATAAATATAAGAACATTGGAGATACCCCACAAAACTCACCTGTCACCAGCAGTGATACTATCAGCTCTGATACCTTACCAAGTTTTGGGGAGGGAGGCAGGGGTGTAGGCTGTGATCTGACAGTCTGGCTGAGGGAAGCTTCCTGCTCACACAGGAAGCACGATAGTATGAATAAGTAGCTTCAAAGTGATTTTTTTATTGATCCAGCAGATTATGCAGCCTACCACTCTGCCTAACAAAAATGTCATTCAGGTTGATAAAAGCTACAGAAATTATGTCTGGCTTTCAGATAGCATTTCAAATTGAACACAATGTTTGTTGAGCAATAAATTGACAGTATTCTAAACTTGAAACCAGATGACCTTTCTTTTCTTTCTTAATAAGCATGTCTGATGACACTAACTCCATGGGAGATTCTTATTTGCAATGGCAGCAGCAAAAATCACCTCATGTATGATTTTTGATAGGTCTACTGAGCATTTGTTAGCACAGGTGATCTGAAATAGCACTGTTTAGAAATTAAAAGAAACTGAAAATTCAGACTTAGTGAATGTCAGAAAGCAGACAACTACCTGACATCTTGACTCTAACATGATCCCTCCAATAAAAAATGCTTACCTACCAAAATGTCAAGATTGAGCAAACCTTTCTAACAGCAGAGAACTATTGGGAGTATCAGTTTTTCTGTCTATTCCTTTATCAGAGTCAGTTAATCACCAATCTTTTCTATTGACCAATAGCAGTCCAAATGCAACTGTTCAGTTTGGTAACAATTCTATTGATCACACTTGAGGTAATGGAAGAATAATGATTGTATTACCGGGAATTCGGAGTGCAAACTACTGCTGTCTATGTCTACTGTTTTTCTTGTCAGGTTTCACCAGTGTAATTGGCTAGATGCCCAACTCACTTTCCACATGCATATTAGAATAATTCAAATTAATGATGACTGATCTTTCCATGTATCATTAATACTAACTGCCAGTGGATGGCAAAATAGATCACAGACTGTATTGCTTGGCTGAATTTAATAAAAATAGAAAGACATATCATGGGGATGTGAAGTGACCCAGGCTGATCTGAAATAAAATGTTGATGAAGACTGTACACTGTAAGTAAATAGGCCCACTACATATTCAACAAGGCTGAAATATCATTTTGGCATAGAGAGAGAGTAAAGCAGCCAAGCTGTACTGAAGCAGACTGTTGAAGAGGCCTACAACCAGAAATGATTGAGTATTTCTGTGTCTTTCTCCTCATAACCAGTAGTTTTCTACTGTTATCAGATGAATTAGTTTCAATAGGTGTTGATAAAAATTAACTCTTAAAGTGGTGAAAACAAATCTCTCTTAAAAAACCCTAAGTGACAGACTAGGAGGAAATTAATATACCTACAGCATGTTAAAAGTAAAGTCCAAATATAAGGGGATTTAGGCACTGAGAAAGTGGCATCCAGTCTAAAATCATGAACATTAAGTTTGAGTGTATTTTCACATCATGTATTTATTTTGTGCTCACACATAAGCTATTCAGTCTACATTGCCTTCTACCCCTTTATAAACTTTTTAAAGGAGTCTGTAAATCCAGAATTCATAACTTTATTGTATTCATCTTATGTTAAAACTTAAGTATTTTCTCAAGCTGATCTTCATCATTTCTATGCCAGGATACTTCCGTTCCAGCTTTCTACCTAATAAAGGTAGACACTACTGGGTATTCTGATGACAGGCAGCACAAATCCCAGTTTAATATTTTGAAACCAATATGCTTTTGCCAGAATGTTATGTTCTCAAGGTCGTCTTGACCATCATGATCCTGGAAACAGATAAAAACTCCTGGCCATTTTTGGCTACAGGAATAACATTTAGGTGATAGTGGTGTTTGACTGACACATCACCACAATATGACCACATCAGTCATATCCTGAGGGCTGGAATCAAGGTACATCAGATTAATTATTTCTTTGAGATTGAAATACTTACTATCTTCAAAGTGGTTTATTTTACCTGTTGCACTGTTTTGTTCACATACCAACATAAACTGTCAGAGATGTACGAGACATCATGTTCTTGAAATCATATATGCAGTAGAAAACTAGGGGTCGCAGAACTGGAGATACTGTGAACATAACTACTTTTATTTGCAACTAAATATCAGTCCTGGAACACAGAGTATTAACCACCTTGCTGTGAATTCATCCTTTCAGGAATTCAACACCATATTAGGACAATATCAAAGTAGGAGCCCTTGCCAGAGGACAAGGCAAAGAGAAAATATTCCTGTTCCTCACTGCAAAGACTCAACACTGTGCAAAATGCAGCTATTTTTGCAATAGTACTTATGAAGTACATGGTATTTTATTTTTATGGGACTTTTATATGCAACTGATATTTAGTTCATTAAAATAAAATCCAACTGAAAAGAAATATTTTTTTACTCTTCATCCAGCTCAACAAAGTAACATAACTGTTTTATATATAAAGATGTTCCATAAAATGCCAGCTACACATTCCAAAATTAAATGATTTATTGGAACTGAATAGATAGAAAAGGGCCCTTTCCAGACTCCTAGCTTTCAAGAATTTAAATTTTTCAACGAAGTGACATGCTCAGCATTTGTTTCCGTTTCTTTCTAGTGAAAGTCCTTTGGGAAAAACATTGTGTGGAACACTGTAGATTAGTTTCCTTGCATTTGGAAAAACATTAATTCCTGGTTTAGTACTTCTATAATATGTTTTTTATTTTGACTGAATATTCCACTACTCCATCAAATACAATACTGGTTAACTGCTTTTGTTTAACCTGAAACTATCCTTTTCCCAAGAAGAGATTAATATACCTTATCTTGTATCCCTGTGTTTTAATTCTGTTCCAGAGGTTTTTTTATTTACCTTTAATATTTTGTAGATATATATGATAATCTGCCTTTTGCTCCTTCCAGCAATGCAATAATTCACACTGTTTGTGTTGGGTTTGTTGTTTTTTTTTTTAATTTCTAGGCTATGTCTTGACCAAAAGAGTGCAATTAATAAAATAAACTCTTGCTTTTTTTGTTTGAGAACAGCACATATTTTTTTAATTTTTAATCATGCTTCTTGTTTCCTCAAAGTAAAGTTATCCTTTTGATACTTTTAAATTCCAGATCATATCTTCCTCCCCTAAACTACTCCACATTCACATGCACAGGTAGTTAATAAAGTCCTCCAGATCTGATCGTGTGAAGCAAAAGTGGTAAGTGCAAATTTAATATCTTTGATAATTTACTATAATATAGGTCAGAACGGAGAGTGTCAAAAAGCCTTGTTTCTCAACCAGGTCATTTAGCCCATCCCTTCACCTTCCTTCTCTTTAGACCCCAGGTCTGTCCCTGGATAATGACTTTTTTGAGCACCTGTAAAGGTGTTTTGCAGCCAGAATTGGGCTCTCTCCTGTTTCACTCCAGCCTGTCTTTCCATACCAGATCTGCCTCATGTCTTTGCTTCATGATCAAACCAAGAGAGGCTTTGCCTATTTTCTGAACTTTGCCTCAAACCTCTACTCCACTTCTGCCAGCACTAAACATCTCCTTGGTAAAACCATCACCTTTCTCTGAGTGCTCAATTTAAAAGTCTTCTCATACAAAAACAATGTCATTTAATGGAATCATAACCATAAATCTATGAGGTTTTTTGGCTTGTCTATCTACATTTATTTCTGGAAATGTATTATAAACATACCGGGCCCGCCTTTGTCAGGTTTATTTTGCACATTGTACCTTCAAGAAAAAAAAAAAGATTAAATTAATTTATCCATATATGTGTAACTTAAATATGATTACATAGTATGGCTCCACTGAGCCACTGCAGATCTCATTGGCAGTTCTATCACCATCCTTCTCAGATATGGATCTTTCATATCTTTTTTAATCACAATTTTGCCTTGAGAATTTCTTTTTTTCATAGCTGTAGTTCTTGCCAAATCTAATGAGAAGCCAGCAAATAGAAATGCCATATATGTCTGTGAAATCTAATCTGCAGCAAAATTGCTCAGAAAAAGAAATATCCCAATGCAATTGAAATTTATTGTTTTAAACCTATTCCCATTATTTTAAATCTAACATCCAGGCAAGTACCTAATTAAATAACATAAAATAACTTATTTTTCCCAAAATTTTAAATGAACATCTGTGTAGTGCTGAACCATTGCAGCCTCTCTGATGAGAATCCAAATGAGTCCACCTAAGAAGAAGCATGGTACTTTTTGTATTACCAATATGCATGATCAATTTAACACTTCTATTAACAAATCTAGAAGTAATTGCCCCAGGCTATTTCATCTTTACCTAGCACAGTAATTGAAGAGATAATTTGTGTTCTCAAATGGTACTGTGATATTAGGGAGAAATTAACTTTATGCAGATTTGAAAAAAGATATACTATAATATTCTGGGAAGAGTAAATTTAATGTATGTAAAATATTCAGCCATGTCCATAACCAGAGACTCAGCAGTGTTCCTGAGGCAGTTCATCCTTCCCTGATAATTGTCAGCATTCCCAGTGGCTGGGAAATCACATGAAGGAATGAAGGAACATCTTGGCATTTATGCCTTTTTAGTGAACCAACCCTGAAGAGGCCTGATGTTGTAGTGTTCCAGTAATGTGAGTGTCATCTGCCTATTCACTAGGGTTTGGACAGAGCCCACTAACCTTCTCTTTACAAGCTTCTAAACATCTCACAGCAACACTCTTTGGTCCAGGCCTTACTGAGCCAGACAGTGCTTGGATATGTGTACAAGCAGTGAGACAACGAGCAGGACAAATCCAGGGAAACCACCTGGCTGGTTGTTAACATCCTCAGTGGTGCTGTGCAGAGCTCACTGAAGATCTGCCTCTTTTCCTCACAGGTTGAGAGTGCCAAAAATTTAAAATATTAGCTGATACAAAATTCTTTTTCCTTGCCAGTTCGCCCCAGAAAAGCATCCACCCAAGATGCACTCTTTTGATGTCAGTATTTTTGCCAATGACTTCACTTATCCAGTATTAATTTTGGGGGGAAGATGGTTAAGACTCTCATACTATCTGAAAAACAATTTTATGCATATGGTTTATTTTAATCCTGAGAAGTGGCAGAAATTATATTGTTGCTATTAATTTACCTCTTCTGATGAAAATGAATAATTTTTGTCTCATATCACACTTAGTTCTCTCTGCCTCTCCCCCCTCCCTGAGGTGTCACTGTTAGAATCACAGGAGCATCGGCACCAGCTGGTTGCTGCTGCTACCTTTGGCTACCTCCTTCTCCCTTCTCATGGCTGGTTTGTGTGAGTCGCTCCCAGAAACATCCCTCTAGGATCTGATTTGCCAGATCTCCTACAGCACATACATAAAATGTTGCTATAGCACTCAGTAGGGTGTTACTAGCAGCACTGCAGCTCACAGTGTTTTGCAGAGTGCATAAGATGATTAAAATTGTAAAGGGACAGAATTTTGGATAAATGATCTCTTTTTGCAGTCATCCCCAGAGAAGGCTGAATGAAGAAGTTAGAATTTTCCTTTGGGAAGATCTTGGCAAGTAATTTTTTTCACATTTCTGTTCATAGGAATTTTTCACATTCCTGTCATATTTTAACTTGTTTTAAAATTCTTTACATACATCTAGAGATAAATGCCTTCATAAGCAAAAAATTAAATAAACACATTTAATAGATTTCAAACTGAGATAAAGACTACTCCTGCTCTTACTGAGGTCCCTGAGGACAGTATGAGACAGGTATTTCACAGTTTAAAAGGCACAGTAAAACTTGACAATGATCTTGTGGCAATACAGAACACTAATCTGAGACACAAGAGACTGTGAAGTGTTTCCGCAGTAAATTGTAAATGAAAAATTAAGGCAAGGACAAGTCTATCCATTAAGACTTAACAGAATTATTATTAGCATTAGGAGGCATTAGCTTAGTGAAACTGTTTTTAGTTTTACCAACCAAATATAGTATCTTTGCAGGAGTTACTCAAAGCAATGCTACTACTGAAATCTCTGAGCAACAATGGATTAATTAGCAAAGTAATTCTTCTTTCTCCCACCCAATAACCAGAGTTCCTTGTCAGTGTCATTAGAGGCAGTATTAGTCCTGTAACTTCATCATCCCTAATTGACAGAAAAGAGCAGACAGAGTAAGATAGTGCTGTGGCATCAGGTGTTCCATCACAATCCACAAGGGCATGTAGTACATCCTTGCTTGTAGCTCAAGAGGAGAATAAAGCATTTGAGTTTCTAGCCTAGCCACTGTTCACTCTGACTTTTCTTTTTGCCAGCGTTTGGGGTGCTGGGGTTCTGCCACTGGCACAGACAGCCACAGGTATGTTGGCCTCAATAAGTCACCTCAGCAGTTAAAAGAGCTCATTTTGACACCACCTTTCTGGGCACCCTAAGAGTGGGACAAAGCTGCCCTTGCTGACAGCCTTGCTGACTGTTCCTGCTCTGCCATCAGCCCAAGGCAGGCTGCTGGTGCCGAAGTGGCCCTGTCTGGGTCACCAACCCCTGGAAGTGTCCTGTCCATCCCCACTGACAGCAACCCTAGACCCCAGTCTGATATCTGGTGAGATGTTCATGGACCTTTAGAACATTCCTTTCTAAAATGTTGTTTTTAAAGAAAATTTAGCTGTTTAAGTGTTGGATTAAAGGCATTTTCTTACAGATTAAATTTAACTCCATTTGTCATTTATACTCAAGGAGATTTCAGTATTTAGATCAAGACTTCATTTCTTAGCAAAAATTTTTCTGGAACATCTAACAGAAATGTCATCTCCTTATGATTAAAGAAAATACAGAAAAGTTAAATCAGACTTAAACTGTTTATAATTATTATGGAATAATTTGACTTTTATTACTCCTTCTTTATTAATTATGGGGGGTTTATTAGTTAATGAACCAGATATCAGATTTAATTATGTTTGTCATCCATACCTGCCATACTTACAATGTATTAGTGCATAATGTATCTAACATACATGCATGCTTGAAGGAACAGCGCATAATCTGTTTCAATTATTCTCCATGTTTGAGTTTGAATATCACTCCATACAAGATCTGGCAAGAGTGCAGTAAATTTCCCCCAGAACAGCCTAGTCTAGTATGTGCTGTATTTTGGATTTGTGAACAAAACAGCATTGATAATATAGGGATGACTTTTTTTTTCTTTTTTTTTTTTTTTCTGGTGAGGCAGTCCTGTGGGATACAAAGCTTTAAAAAGGAAGAATGAAATTTGTCTGAGGTAATGAAGTCCTTGGAAATGTTTTGATTTAGAGGCCTGAGTTTAAAAAGGAGAATGAGGACCCTTATCCCAGACTCTCAACACTTAATTTTGAAGATCAATATTCAAATCTATACATCAATATCTAACTCCTAATCAGCACAGCACCACATAATAAGCAGTCAATAAGTGTTACAAACATTTCTTAAGCACAAATATCTGTGCCTGTTTAAAGACTAAAGTCAAATAATGCAGAGTATTCCTGAATGGTGATCCAGGTCCTCATAATGTTTCCACATGGAAATTTTCTGTAAAGTCAGACCTGTTTACAACTGTGGTGGGCACAACAATCACATTTAGTATTTACCTATTATGCCATCCTGCTAATTCGACCTTGGCTGAAGTATGCTTAATCCTAACGATAGTAAGAATACAAATAAAATGAGTTAATTATAAGGTATTTTCTTCAAGAATACCTTAGGGCTCAAGACTCTTTTATTTTTTTTTTTCCCCCACAGAAGTTGAAATCATTTGGCTTTTACAATTCCATTGTTCAAATCCCTTCACTCCAATTTCATTAGGGAGAAGAAACGGCTGAAACAGATGGTCATTCTCTAAGAGGACTAATCTTCATTTATAAGTGAGTCAGCAATCTAAATGCCTAGTAAAATAAATCTGTATATATTAAACACTTGTTTTGGGGAAAGGACAAATAGTCTTTTACACATAATGAAAAATACAAACTTGTTGAATCAGTGTTCTGAGTACAACACATTGAACCTAAAGAATCAGAAAGGATAGTACCATATGCACTTCTGATATCAACAACATACAGAATAAAAATCTGTACCCAGAAGCATCTTTGTTCATTTTCTAGTATTTCATGTTTGATACTCAATAAATCTACTTTTGGAGTTAAAATTAGTTTTGCATAATTATTTTTTGCATTCTTTTTATTCTGATGAGATCTAGTACTCAAAAACTAAGATTTACTATATTATTGAATATTTTGTGAGTGTTAAGTTTTAGGGATATGTAAATAATCTTTTGCTATTTTTAAATTCAAATTACATAAAACCAGTTCTAGTTACAGGCAAGTTTGTTATGTTCAGTTTAATTAGCCATCAGACTTAGAATGGATTATTAAGAGTTATAAATGCTTAGTGCTCAGGTTCATTACATTGAATTTAGAAATACATTATGTTTCTAGGCCTGGAGACCTAACCAGAGAGACTCAGCTTCATCACGGATTTCCCAGGAACATTTTGATTTTTCTTTTGATGTGAAACCAGGGAGTACTGCCTGCCTAGATCACTTGAAGGATAAAAGTGGCCAATGTGCAGAAGAGTTCCTCTCAATGTATATGATGGGGAAGGAGAGCTTCCCTGATACATCCATTTTCACCACGACAACACCAGGTACATATCTCTGAGGGATTAAATAGAAACTGAAAGGTCTGTAACCTCACCCGACAAACTCCTCCACTGACAAGTGGAAGCAGGAGATGCAGGAGATGTCTCCCCCAGCAATGGCATCCCACAGTGATATCCTTTTCTGTTCACTGAAAGGATGTACTTCTACAGTCTACAACAATGTCCTATAGATAAAACTTGCCTGCCTTGCTATGCAGCAGTGAACCATAATTTGGGGTGCTGCAAGGTGCAGGTTTTTAAATAACAGCATGAGCTGAGAGACAGAAGTGCTGCAGTAAAGCTTTAGTTCTCCTGTGAGAAACTTGGACATTTCTCAATTGATCCTGGGTTATAAGGCAATTTAAATATTTCACAAGTCTCCTTAGATCCTCTGGAAAATGCATGCAATTAGCTTTTAAGTACGTGAAAGAATAATACATAATCATAATACATGATTAATAGTTGGTAATTATTTTCTTCTTCTATATGATATATTTTCAACCTCCCTTAATCCTAATTAATTGTTAGTTGGAATACAGATGCTTAATAGATGCCAAGTACTGGATCAGTTCCATTTTTTTCACAGTGCAGAATATGCTGCACACAGCAAAAATAGTTTCTTTAAATCCCTGGGCCAAGAAACTACCAGGAAATGGGAAAACCCAAGGCTTTAGAAGGCAGCTTGAATTACTCTGGACATCATGGAAAAGCAAGCAATGTAGAAAGATTGTTGTCATGGGAAAACACAAGCTAGGACATAGTGGCTAGTCACTGGTGACAGGATTTGATGTGATTTCCTAATTCTAGCTGAATAATTATCATGCTGACAACTCTGAAGGGAGAAAATTGGGACTTTTAAGAGTCACTATGGTAAAATGGCCCTGGAAAATGGAGAAAATGATAGCTGAAGCACTATGAAAGAAGCTATGTAAAATAGGAAGGGACCATACCTATTTTACCCTTATTGAGAAGTTAGAAATGGCAAGGAAACAAGCTATCAGGGGATACAGGTGCTCAGCATTCATCTGGAGCAGAGATTGCTGTTCCATGAATCACACATGGCTATGCTTTTTCTCCTAGAAAGCAACCAGGAGAGTATCACACTGTGACTGTCAGTAGAAAACTTCCAACCTTTTATCCTCTCTTCTCCTTCCCTGCCCCTGGGATATCATCCTTATCCATCCCAAGAAATAGAAGGATAGTAGTAAAAGACAATATCATTGGCATTTATTTGTTGAGGCACTTAAGACTTTTTCCATAGCATATTGCACCTGCATATAAATTTTATGAATTTCAGTAGTGTCTGAAACTTGGATACTCAGAGTGATGTTTATGCAAAAAGATTTTCTTGTCAGGCTAATGATTTATTTCTAGGTAAACTCAGGTCTCTGGAGTTGTTTATATAGGGTGGATTTTGGGAGCACTCCCAGCCCCTGCAAGCACAGGCTAGATGCCAAGGCTATGACAGGGCAAGATCAAGCTAGCCTCATCCCTTCTCAGCCCACACTTTGCTCATAATGAGGAAGAAAATCTGGGCAATGAACACCTCCATCAGAACAAGGCACCAGAACTGGTGTAGTTTGGGTAACACAAGGCATCGAAAACTTCACAGTTTACTAAAACCTCTCGTGCATGCCAGGAAATGAATATGATGCTCACCAGGTGTAAACAGGGTGACCATGCCATGGAAAGCACCCTGCTGTGACAGCCTCTTCGGAGGAGCACATAGTTAGAAACTGCAGCACTGCAAGCAAAGGGCCAGGATGCATCCCCTCTCTTTTCCACCAGACAAACGGGATTTATGCTACATATCCTCTACAGACTGAAAAAGTTATCTTCCATTTCTGGGGGTTTCACAGGACATTGCATAGGGTTGGCAAAATGAAAGCAACTAGAATGAAGAAGGATCTGAAGTTTTTAATTGTTATTTGCCTCTCACATTTTCTTCCTTTAAGATGAAGTCAGCATGGCTGAAATGAGTGCAATCCAGACACAGTGCTTGAGCTCAGGTATAGCCTGAAAAAATCATTTCAGTAGTGAACACCCGGTTCAATAAGTGCCGGATTTGAAGCCAAGGACCATCATGGCTGGCAACAATTTCAGTGTCTATCATATTTCCAAAGACCCAGAGACGTAAAGTCCTGGATTGAAAAGACCATAATAAAAGATACTTCTAGGTCTTGTGGTTGATGCACAAGGCTTGAAGATGTGAAATAAGAGATTCTTCAAGGCTCTAAAGCTAGAACATGAAGGAAAAGAACGTTGCTAATATTTTTAGAAAAGGATGAGAAAGGGAATTAGTTGAGAATTGAAAAAAACCTGTGATAGGCAACCTGGTCACATTATAAGCTATTTCGTTGTCACTTGCAGTGTTTCTGGGAAGTGAGAAAAGCCATTAAATGCCATGACAGGACTTTGTGGGGCATATGAGTAATTTTTTTTTCCTGTAAGAGCATCAACATTCAAAGATCAAAACTTGAAGCCTTAATTTTCATCCTGAAAGTAATTAGGCAACAAGCAATAGAACACTCTCTCACCCAAACGTTCATCTGTTTTTCAGTCCTCTCTTCCTTCTTACTGCTCTTCCGAGAAAATGTTAGCTCTGAAAGCTGTCCAGCTACCTCCTGTCTTTCCTGGGTTTCATTGCTCAACAATTAGTGTTGCTGCACTCCAGCAGAAGTCAGCGCTGAAAGGAGAAGGATTATTTGAAATGTCCTGTTAGCTATGACAGTTTATTAATCATTGTGTGTGATTGATCGTATGGGCTTTGCATTTACACAATCCTTGAAGCTATGATTCACAACAATTCTAAATATACTTCTACAGTGCTCTAACTCAGCGTTTTGTTCCCTTCCCTATTTTTGTGCAGTTAATTCTTCTTACCCAAGTTCATGGCCTGAGATTTGCCCATAATAAACATCATCTTTTCCTTTTTTTAAATATAATTTCCCTGTGTATCAGGATTTCACTAACTCTATTCCCATTTTGCAACTATACTATATCAGCTTATTGTTGTCTTCAAATGTAATCAAAACATTTTCTATTTGATCATCTGGGTCATTGAAAATCATATCTGATAATACCTCTCCCTTAGGACTCATCCTTGTAGAACATTACTCAGTGCATTTCAGGGTCTACTTGAACCACTGATAATGAATTCAAAAGTAGAATTTCCCCATGACTTTAGAAACTATTTCCTCATCTAAATATTCCTTAGCTTGGCTACTGGACCTCTATACAGCATAGTGTTAAAGTCTTATATAAGCCAAGGTATAGGGCATGTATTGCTTCTTCTTTCTGCTACCTTGAGTATTAGGAAAATTATTTGATTTGATATGGCGTATTTTTATAAAATTCATTCTATTACTACTCTCTATGTTTTCTTTTAGGTCCTTAAAAGTAGTCTGTTTGTCATATTGGTTTTGGTAGGAACTATCAGGAGCTGTAGGTTTCCTTATAATTATTTCTGGTGCCTGGCAGCAGGGATGTGAGCATGTCTAGCAGTGATGGCAGTGGAGCGAGCCCAAGTTTCCCAAGCTTAGGTGTGCACAACTAAAGCTGTTACCAATAAAGCAAACTGTACTGGTTAGCAGTGTGCACTTTACCACATTCTGGACATAGAACCTTAGAAACATTGAGGTTGGAAAAGATCTACAAGATCATTGAGTCCAACCTTTGATCCAACACCACATCAACCAAACCACAGCACTAAGTGCCATGTCCAGTTTTTCTTGAACACTTCCACAGATGGTGACTACACATCCTCTCTAGGCAGTTCATTTCAATGCCTAACCAGTTTTTCAGTGACAAAATTCTTCCTGATGTCCAAACTTAACCCCCTCTGGTGCAGCTTGAGGCCATTTCTTCTAGTCCTGTCTGTGGTTGTGTAGGAGAGGAAATTGACACTCATCTTACTATGGTCTCCATTCATGTAGTTGACCAGAGCACTAAGGTTTTCACTGAATATCTTTTATTCCAGGCTAAAGAACCTCAGTTCCCTCATAGGACTTGTGCTCCAGACCCTTCACTAGCCCCATTGCCCTTCTCTGGACTCAGTCCAGAACCTCAATATCTTTCTTGTAGTGAGGAGCCCAGAAGCGATCACAGGACCAGACGTGCCGCTTCACCAGTGCTGAGTACAGGGGGAGACAATTATTGCCCTGGCCCTGCTGGCCACACTATTGCTGATACAGACCAAGGTGCCATTGGCCTTCTTGACCACCTGGGCACACATTGGCGCATGCTCAGCTGCTGTCAGCCATCATTCCTAGGTCTTTTTCCACCAAGCGGAAAAAGTGGATTTCCAGCCACATTGCCCTCAGCCTGTAGTGCCACATGGGGTTGTTGTCATCCAAGTGCAGGGCCTCTTACTTTGCCTGAATAAACCTCATACTATTATCCTCAGCCCATTGATGCAGCCTGTCCAGTTGCTCTACACAGCCTTCCTAACCTCCAGGAGACCAGCACTCCTGTCCAACTTAGTGTTACCTGCAAACTGATTGAGGGTGTATTCGATCCCCTTGTCTTTGACTGCATCAACAAAGGCTTCATTGTAGGCAGAAATATAGCAATGTGAAAAAGAACAAGCAACTCACATCTAATACTTCATTCTGTTCTGTTCAAATGAAAAGAAATCTTCAGGTCTTTGAGAATGAACCTGTGCTAGTCCTCTGCCTTCATCTGTGCTCTGCGTTTGTTCTAGGCAACCTGCCCCTCCAGTGACTGATGGTTATGGCCATTCCACTACAAATTCAAGCTCTTTAAAAATTAAATGACAACACCTTCTAAGCCTGATATGCCACTAAAAATTGTTTCTGTTACAAACCATTCTCTCAGCTCATATGGTGTATATGCATTGAATAGCCTTAAGATTTATCCCTGCTGTTCATTTTCCTTTCTAACTTTCTACAAGTAGTAAAGTGTGTTGCAATATTTTTCAAACTAAGTATTAGCATGCTTATTCAGAAATAAAATAACATACACAATTCTGTTTCAGCAACTCTTGTTTGTGACTTCTTTGGAAGATACAGGTTGTAGTAAAACTAAAAGAAACCATTGATCCAGAAGTATTCACTATTCACTGCAAAGTAGGGACAGCAAATTTGATAATAAGATTGCAGAAAAGAGATGCATTCTTGTTTCAGTAGTCTGGAGAAGGATTTTAAAAGGATTGAATTCTTTCTTTCTTAATACTGTGTTTATCTCTGATGCCAAGGGCAGTCTTTACCATGTACACAGAACATATAAGTCTTAAAAATGGAAATTCCTGTCTTCTGACTGCTTAGTGACCAAGAATACTGTTCTTTAAAAAGAGGTATTATTTTTGTTATTTTTACTGCTAGTTTTTCTGTGTAATTTATTATTTGAAGCTGTAATATTTCTCAAAACAGAGATTTCTTCCCATCCTCGTGGATCTGTTGAGTTTTTAACAATAACCTTGCTCGGTATATTTTTTATATTTTCCCCTGTAGATACAGAATGTTTTTATTTATGCATAGGAGTATAAGTTAGAAAAATATTTTCCCATTCAAAAATTATAAGCTATCTTATTCTCTATCTCTGCATCAACTGTAAGAATAAAATAAGATCACTTTCAATCTTTAATAATGTTTGAAAAGTGCACTCTACTGTGTCAAGTTATGCCATGGGAGCTGACAGTCTACATCCCAACTCAGCCTTTATATCTTATGATATCCACAAGCAACTGCCTCAAGACTTACTGCATGTATTAATTAATTAATATATTTTTCAAGTACTTTCAGATGGAGAAAAAATATTTCTGTATTTTTGATGCTACTGATTATATGTTTCAAAATATTGACTATTCTGAATGTTGCAAAATACAAAGCTAGGATTTTGGTACTGAGAAATGAAAGTTTGTTGGTTTAATACAAATATATTTTTTAAAGCATAAGGAACATTGAGAAAATAATTTCCAAGGAATTTCATATAGTATAGGATAGAATTACATATACGGCTTGTCTAGAAATTCGGTATACAGATTCAACTGATTTTTCATGCCAAATGTGAGAGCAATGTAGCTTTATTTACATGATGATATGGGAATGAATACTTATAGCTATCAGTAGTTAGTAACTGGGTTTGGTTTTCTGTATATGACTCAAAATAGAAAATGACGTGGTGTTGTACTGGCTTGATAAGGCTTGTCACAGTATTAGAATACATTAGTTGGTCTTTAGTAATTTCAAAAAGATGTGAGGAAGTTGCCTGGGAGACAAGAGATAAGATGTACACATCTAAGGAAAACTGCCTTTTCAGCAGTCTTCATTATGCCTATGTCTTGGCCAGCCAAAACATTGTTTAGATCTACTGCTTTGCTGCTCCTGCAGCTTTTCTTGTTGCTATAAGATGACATGACAAGCTTATCCTTCCTAAGACCTTCAAGAATAAATTATTTACAGAAGTAGAGAATATTCCAGTGCAAAAAGGAAAGAAAGACACTTCTGTTTAATTTGTCTTCCTTAGTCAGGCCAGTTCTGCAACATATAAGCACCCACTTGTCATTAATATTAGAGCCTCTTTACAGCAAACTGATTATTCCAATTGCAGCTGTTGCCACTGGCCCATACATGGCTTTGGTGATTCAAAGGCTTGCAAGGGAACTCCAAACCTCTTGCTCACTCCCAGATGTTGTGAAGAAACAACACAGACCAACAAAAACCTCTATAGCGCTGAGATAGGAAATCATCTGCCTGAGTTGATAGTAAAGAGTAGTTCATACCTTAGGATAGTACGAAAATCACTGGAAAGAAGCAACAGGCAGGAGAGGAGCCCAGGAGATACCCTCCTGCCATGTGCAGAGCACACACCTGGGCATACACAGTTGTAATGCTGCTCTCAGCATGAAAGCCACAACGGATCAAGGCCCAGCAAGATTCATCAGCTGCCACCAGTGTGTCTA
Source organism: Illadopsis cleaveri (assembly GCA_013399915.1). Lineage (NCBI taxonomy): Eukaryota > Metazoa > Chordata > Aves > Passeriformes > Timaliidae > Illadopsis > Illadopsis cleaveri. Next base: position 178,352 of record VXBB01006750.1, on the reverse strand, counting down.
CATGGAGGACTGAAACAACTTTTCCTCTACTGTGGCCCAAGCTGATGAAAAACGGGGCACCTCCAGTCCAGCCATAAGAGAACAGGGCTGTGCTTAGGCTCTCACTGGCATTTGGCCAGGCAGAGCTAAACTTGTGTGTAAATGCACCCTTCCTACTCAGCTGGCATTGCCTCTAAATGCTGCTCAGCCCAGCACAGAACCCAGTCGAGCTCTGACTGTTCAGTATCCTAGTGAAGGCTTCAAAATACATTCAGCATCAGGCTTGGAAGATAAGCAATAATTATCAGTGTTGGGACAGGGAGACAGGCTTTCTAACTGCTAATGTACTGAAGTATTGAAGTATTTACAATTTTGTTTTGGCAGTTACCCTGGATTGCTGACATTGCTCCATTTTCCACTGTACCTCTGTTATAGGCAGCCAAACCAACATACTTGTGTCCAGTGTGGGGAGAAAGAATTTTTTTCTCAGGAACAGTTGTACAAAAACCATCTTCCTGTTTAAAAATGAGCCTGGTCCCTTGCACAGTCCATGAACAGAATACCACACTCATGTAACTAAGTGCAGCTTCATGGGCACAAGACAAATCTTGTTCTGCTGCATTTACTGAGCAGGTGAGTTCATCCCAATGTCCTTCAATACTCTTAAATACACTCTTACAACTGTATTTGACTGAAGAAAATAGTGCCCTAAGTACAGTAAAGCAAACCAAGGGAACATGCGAACAAACCAAGGGAATAGGAGCGTGAATGTTGAGATTGAAGTTGTCTCCAACCACAGAGCAGGGGCTCTAAGAGATGTCCACATAGCTGCCCTCCAGGCAGCCTCTTGCCTGGGTCAGAGCAGCATGTTGTGGAGCAATGCCATGACACAGGCACTCAATGGCAATGAACTCTGCCATTTCCTTAATTTGACTGTTAGGTCTTGCCTGCACTAGATATGAATTATTTATGAGCATCCTTGTTGCAGTTCTTTAGGTTAAAAACAGCTGGGTAGAAAAAGGGTCCATTGTTTGATAGCACACTGATTCCCCATAGGCACTTTTGAGATGGCTTAGAGTGAGCCAGATGTGATTGCAAATCTTACTCAGACGTGTTTTTATAAACATATAGAGACTTCTGCCTGGTACTGTCTCCGTTTGGCTCTGTTGTGTGCACTACTCCATTAAGACATTCCCCAAAAGGAGTATAGCACAACCTCAGGGATTCCTGCTGTTTTTCAGATTGGCCGCCTGTGGTTTCAGCATTCTGTCTGCATGTAAAAGTCTCATTCTGGACCCAGGAAACAATAATATCATGCTTTTCCCTGCTTTCTCATCTTTCCTCTCTAGGCAGTAGTGCCAGCACGTGTTCCTAGGACAAAACCCAGGCATAGCTGGTTCTCTGCCTGAGGGTCTGTCACACCAAGCGTGGTCCCTGTCCCAGTGCTGCTATCTGGCTGCCCTGGTGGTCCCACAGGCGGTCATATGTTGGCACCAGGGCAGCCACTGGGTTGCTCACAGGGTCAGGATGCCTTGTCAACTCAGAGAAAAGTTATGCTAAGTCTTTGGAACTTGTGCAAGCTTTTCTTCAGTATGATAAGTTATTGTCCTTCTTTGGAGAGAAGCTCATTCCATGGATCTACACAGTTATAAAGTGGAAATCTACTTTACTAGAGGAGAAGCAATGTATGTCTGCATTTATTCTCTAAGTAGACATTTCCATCTACTTACTAAATCCAGAAGAATAGGTGGAAAATTCTTTGTTTCTTTCATGTTGCTTAACAGGCCTCATCACTGACTGATTTTCATAAAAACCAAAATATTATACCACTCATATTTATTGCTAAAAGGTATTTCCACCATTTCAGTGAGTATTATTATTGTAAAGGTCTAGAGTTTGTACTCTTTATCTGCTTAATACTAATTTTTTTGTGTGTGAATGCAGGAAATAGAACATTCTCTCCCATATTTCATCTTCAGATCTACACAGGAATGTGCATTTCTGCAAGTAAATGAGCATCAAGTGGCTAAATAGTCAGTTACTGTTAGACATTTCAAAGTCTGAAAGACAAAATCAGAAGATAATTACAGGTTACAAGAACAAAAAATGTGATTCCCTGTAATGTAGTTATTAAATAGAAAAAATGTACTGATTTGCAGAATATCATTAGGAGGGTTAGTCTTCACTAGATTTCCTTCTTTACAAAATGTTCTGGACTATGCTATTTAGAACAAAATAGGTACTGTAGAAGTGAGTATTGTACCTGTCATTCAGGAAATAGAAGTAATGTGAATGCATTGGATTTTGTGCAAGGGAACAATGACTAAATCATTTACATTAACTGAAACAGAAGCTTGGTTTTGTTTGCTGTCATAATCACAAAGGTTTCAATGGGTTTATGATAATTTTGACCTGAAAAGATTCTGCTTCATTATTCTAACTGCAGAGAGTGATCATCTGCATTTTCTTTTAATACTTTATACTTGAGGTTGAAATCTGAAGGAGAAGGCCTGGTTTGCCTCTTTGGCCTACTTTCCCCTTGCT
>VXBB01006750.1:123176-175824 GCA_013399915.1 Illadopsis cleaveri | reverse complement strand
TTTTTTTTTTTTTTTTTAAAGTCTCTTTTATAGCAGTAAAAGGAAGGAAAAAGCATGGTGGTGATAGCCTCAGACAAGTGAGGTTGTAGAGAGTCCCACAGCCTTTTGAGGCATCCTGGGATTCACATGGCTGTACGGGTTCAAGACTGTAACTGAAAGAAAGCACAAATCTGCTGACAATGTAAGATATTTTTTTTTTCCATTTCTCACAATCTTGTGGGAGGGAACAATCTGGTCAATTGAAACAATTATTATTTTACTATTATCTACTCAATGTTTAAGTAACATTTCTTAACCAAAATGTAGCCCATGAAATTTAAGGAATGATCACTTATCTGGGTCAGATTCTTTACAGCTGAGACCAGTAAGGCATATATCCAGTAAAAACCACAGGTTTTACTTAAGATGTCACTTCATGCTGCTAATTCAATACACAGAATGGGAACTAGATAAACAAAGAAGCAAAACAACTGAAGAAGAGGTAACAACAACAGAGGTTATAATTTAATGTTGATGTTTTGATTGATTTCTGTCCATATATTTGAGTTTTATATAACCAGACTTCAGACTGCCTCTGCCTTGGGCTGTCCTTTCTGCTTGAACTTTGCATTTCCCATTAGCCTCATCCCTTGGTGGATTCCTTTCACCCTTTCAGAGGGACAAACAAAAGCAATGCTGGTTCTTTCTGACTTTTGCTCTGCAAATGCAGGGTGTACCCACAATGAGCCAGGCAGGATTAGCCTTGGTAAAGCACGAGCTGCTCCTGGGGTCATCACGGCAGAGGCTCTGGCCCTGCTGGTCACTCCAGGCTGGAGATGGCATCCACACAGACACCTGCATACACACTTAGGGGATGTGAGTTCTTTACACATATGCGAGATTCACAAACGACATTTAACATTCAAACCACTCAATTTTTAAAATTTATAGTTGACACTGAAATGAGGCCTTCTTCTTCTTCATTAAGTTGTTTTGATAAGCCTGTAGTGTCAGAAATACTTTGCGGCATTAAGCTTAATGAAACCTCAGTTTAAAAAAGAGGAATGGAAGAGAACCTTCCAGACATTTGTACTGAAAATAAATATTGCTATCTCACACTAAAACAATCTAATTGTTTGTGTGGGGACCTTCATTTAGAGGACTAATTTGCAAGTCACATGGAACTGTTTGATCTCTTCATGTGGAGAATGGTAGAGCTTTGTTAATTTGAAGCAGAGACAATTACATAATGAATTTACCCATCAGGAAAATAGAGGTCATTGAGCAAGTGTGCCCAGAGCTGTTAGTGCCAGGGAATGACCTCTCATATCTGATTTTACACTGTAATAACTGATGGCACAGCTCTCTGAAATTACATCTTTTTTCAGCAAACTTAAAGAGAAAGCACTCCAAAAGTGGTCATCTTGACAGGAGTACTGAGTAAGAACAGAGCTGCTTCTTGCCACTGCAGCTCCTATTAGTCCCTCAAACTTTAGACAGAAGGACATTGCTTGTCCTGATCTTTGCCATCTACTCTCTATTTCCAGAGCCATTTACAAAAATCAGACTGGAGCTATATGCAGCTAGGCTCTAGCTGTGACAACTGACCACCTTGAATTTCCACCTTAGTTTCTCTTTTCACTCCATCTATTTTAAATCCGATGGTACACAGTCAGCTGACTGGGTGCTACAATTTTTCATGTCATATAGGTTAGTTTTTAGAAAAGAGTAATTTTGCAAGTTCAGAGTAGTGCCAGTCCCTTCACAGAGGTGGGAAAGAGTGTTCCTCCTCAGAGAAATAATGTTTTCACACAAATGCTATGAACAATTATGCAATATAATAAGCAGGTAAAGTACCAATGCGACAGAGAATATACACAGAGATAGCAAGAATTAGCAGTTTAAATAGTGCAGGGGATATTTCCAGACACTGAAAGGTGTCCTTCCCCTGCTCCAGCAGTGGGTCCTTCCCCATGGTAGACAGGCCTACATGGGCTTCTTTATCCTGAGTCCACCCCATGGGCAGCAGTCCTTCATGAACTGATGCAACATGGGTCACTTCTTCAGGGGGTGCTGTCCTTCAGGAACAGCCTGCTCCAGAGTGGGTACCTCACAGATTCACAGCTCCTACCTTCAGGAAACCTGCTCCAGCAAGGGCTCCTCTCTCTGAGTCCACAGATCACTGCCAGGAATCTTCTCCAGCACAGGTTTCCCATGGGTTCACAGCCCTCTTTCAGGAATCCACCTGCTCTGGTGTGGGTCTCCTCCATGTCCTGCAGGTGACCTCTGCGTCCCTATGCTCCTCCATGGGTTGCAGAGGCACAGCTGCTCCACCATGGGCTGTACCAGAGGCTGAAGGGGAATCTAACCTTTGGTGCCTGGAGCACCTGCTGCCCTTCTTTCTCCACGGACCCTTGTGTCTGCAGAGCTGTTCCTCTCACACATTCTCACTCCTCTCTTCTCTGAGAGTAATTACATCTTATCAACAACTTTTTTTTCCTTCTTAAATATGTTATCACAGAGGCATTACTATCATTCCTGATGGGATAGGCCTTAGCTGGAAGCAGGTCCATCATGGAGCCAGCTGGCATTGGCTCTGCTGAGTGTGGGGGAAGCTTCTGGCAGCTTCTGACAGAAGCCACGCCTGGAGACTCTCCCAGTACCAAAACCAGGCCATGCAAACCCAATACAGACTGTCTGCCCACTGATTTGCCAAAGAGAGAAAGAGATTTAGGAAGGATTTCCTCTGGGTCCTATTTTGACAAACAGAGACATTGGACCCTTTCAACCTTCTTCCTATGAGCATGTCTACTGTTTCCGGCTGGTTGGCCACCTCAGGGCTGGCTCATGTTGCAAAGACACTCTGGCTCTGTTCTGTGGCGTGAAATGTGGGACCAAGTATCAGAAAACTGCCTGACATTTTAACCCTGGACTTGTAACCCTAAGTAGTAACCGTAGATCACCATTCCCTACACACTCATATGCACATTCCTGTCCAACAGGAAAGCTATGAAAGACGAAGGCAAATCTATGGGAATCTATGAAAGAGGAGGATTTATGTCTCTATACAGATGATTTTTTTTTAAATAAACATTTTTATAAGCTTTTTTTTTTTTAATATGGGTCTAAGAATGCAGGGTTTAGTGAAAGATGACAGGAACACAGGGAAGGGCTTCTATTCTTCTCAGCATTTTCTTTCATGTCATTAAGGTTTTCTTCTTTGAGAGAGCACTACACAGATAGTGACAACAACAGAAATGTAAAAAGAGCAAAAATATAGCCTTTTAACTTCCTTTTAATGGAAAATACAGTACAGGCCCATCAATGGCCTTACCCTACTCATTGTGATCTCAGTTTTGGGATGTCTTAAAAATGATTCTTTCACTTGTATTGCAGACTGTATCAGAGGTCTGGTAAGATGAGGCTTCACTGAGATATACCATTCACATAAAAATGACAGATTTCAGTCACAAGATGCTATCAGTCGCTTGGGAGATAGTGAAATGAAAACTCTTCAGTAAGCAGACTGCACAGAGCAGTTCTGCTGAAAGATGATAGTGCCACAAGAAGACCTCACACATCTGATTCCCTGCCAGTGAAGGCAGATGGGGCTGTGTGGTGTGCTGTAGGCACTAGGTTGCTTCCCTTGAGTGATCAAATACAAGGGCTGAAACAATCACTGAGGCAGACAATTCTACAACACTGCCACTCCTACCCACATACCTTCTACTGAGCACCTTATGAAAAAGTGATCGAGGGGAAACAGAAATATAGAAACGAAGGTAGTGGTATAGACTTCTTTTGCAAAGTGTTTTTGGACCAGCAGATTAAAGCCAAATGTGAACCCTATTATTAGTAATAATACTATCTGGCAAACAATTGTATTACAACATTTCAAACATTGAAATTTAAAGTCCTTGCAACTTTTAAATAGAAAAATCCCTCACAAGAGACAGGTACAGAGCTGTCCCTTTCTTGCAGGATATGCAACACTGGGAAAAGCTTCAGAAGTTTGCTTAAAATGGATTAACTCTGTTGTTTTTCACATTTTCTCTTCACATTTTAAAATCATCTTTGAAAGTAAGTGATGTCATGGCTGTACCAGCTGGAGAATGGCACAAACTAAGTGTACTGGAACAGGAGTGACAGACTGCAGGGCAGCTCCAATTAATAAATGCCTTGCCAGGCACAAAGCAGTTGGGTATTGACCCAATGCAGAAATGGAGCTTTTGCATGAGTAATAAAGTACTAAATAAAGCAGTGCTTGCATGTTTTGAGAAAGTACCTAGCAGGGGGTTGTATGGAGAAGAGAAGAGTGTTGGGGTTTTGTTTCTTTGTTTACTGCTTCTTCCTTTTGTGCTTTGCTGTGCACTTTTCAGTCTGGAAGGGTGGCCAACAGGGAGCTATTCTTCTGCATCAGCAAAGGGCTCCACCACAGCCCTCATTCCTCTGGTGCCTTCACTCTTTGTAGAGACCAGTGCAGAGCACTGACAACGTAAAAAAATCTTGCAGCAGGTAACAGTCATTTTCTGGAGTAACATATGTTCTTCAGAGTATGATTTGTCATTAAGTAGATTTATTTTTTATGACTCTATGCAAGTCTCTCTTAAAGTGAACTGTCAACTATTGGCATATATTTTATTCCATCCTCTGAGTGTTTATTCCTTTCTATACCTGTGGAAACCTGCAGGAAGCCATTATGTAAGGTGATATTTATGAAGTGTGTTTTCGGTCTCTTCCACCCACACTTCTTTATTTGTTGTTGGAATATCTGTGGGCATCACAATGCTGAACAACTCTCATTTTAGCCCTATGGGCCTTTTAAGCTCCATATGGATCTTTAAGCTCCATACAGATGATGCACACATCAAAACACTAACTTTGGCTTGCTGTGGTTGCAAAGTCTTCTGGTAAGGCTGTGTTTGTCTTGGGCTGCTCCCAAAGTGATATACCCACACCTCTCAAATAGACCAGTGGCTTGGCAATACTTCTTTCTGTGTCTCTCAGTCTAGGCTGGTTTGGAGGTTGCTTGTTCTGGGAGACACAACAGTGGATATAAATTGATGTAAACACTAGAGAGAGATTTTTTACATGAAATATGTTGTTCAAACAGGGAACAGACAAAATCATAATAATCATCATCATGGTCATCATCATCATCATCCTCTGCAAATTGAACTTGGTCTCTTCTTATTCATAACTAAATATTCTTTGGAGTTTGATCACTCATTTTCCTGATCCTTGTGCTCTGACCTTCCTCAGCATTTATCTATGGCTTAGAAGTGTTTTGCCCTTTGTTCCTCCTATAACCAGCTTGCTTTGTCAGATGCAGCAATTCATTAATCACTTGCATTGCATGTGGAAAAAGAGTGCTTTTCTTTCAAATACTTCTTATTGTTTGGGAGAGAGAAGTACTTGATTCCTTAGTTTCTCATTTCGTGCTTGTACCAGATGACCTGTAAAGTTGGTTTCTATCAGGACACAAACCTGTCTCACACCCAGACAAAAGTCATTCAGAGTGAACAGTGTGTTTTCCTATTTTGGACCTTCTTCATGCACCACTTTTTTTTTTTTTTCTCCAGGCCTAATAGTGATTTAGTTCAAATTGAACTTCTGAGTTACATATGAAACTTATAATCATAAATTGATAAAAGATACTTTAAAAAAATTAGTATCGAACAAAAAAAATTAAACAAACCTAAAGAAACTGTATTTGTTTTAAATAAACTTAACACAGGCCTACAAAACACTCTTCCCTAACACTATGTTGAGGTCAAAAGTTAAATAGTCAGTCCGACTGCCTCTTCTCACACAAGCAGAATTGCTGCAGCAATAAAATTCAAGTCAGGATCATGGTTTTAGAGATGGCACTTGTCTCATTATCTGCTGTCATTTGCTGACTATGCACACATATATGAGCTGTTTGCTCACCCCGAAGTATTTCTGGAGAGCAATTTACTTATCCCTTGCACATATCTACCTGCATACCATCTTCTGTAAGTGCCTCTATTCCTACCTTGAATGCAGTGACTTTAGGTGAGTGTCTAAGGAACCTCACCCCACATCTCTATTGCTGTGCCTTGTAATTTCAAGGTCATGCAGATAAAATTATCTCGGATTATGTATCTTGGCGATTACACTGGAATCATTATCAAGAACGCTTTTGCTTCCACAATTGCAGCAATGGAATTACATTTCTGCCTTAAAATTGGGCTCTGTTAAATGAGATAGTGGCTTTCCACCTTCAAGGTGTTACCAATTTCCATATCCTGCTTCCTTTGTGCACAAATAAAACAAGGATTTTATCAGCTCTCCCCTCAAACTCATCTCATATTTCAATAGCTCTGCTGGATTTTTTTCCAGTTCATGCACCAGCACCTCTGAAAGTTCTTAGACAGCAAATGGGATTACAAATGGAATCCATAAAAACAATGGCAAGATAACAGTTACACAGGTATAAGATCTGTTTTAATTTACAGAGTATGCATTAAATCACAAGAGTTTTAGTCAGAATAGGGCATATGAATTCAGAAGAACAAGAAAATAAATAAGAAATGTAATAAGAAATAAAAATAAGAGTACAAAAATAAAACCTAGAGACAGAAAAAAATATAATGTCCAAGACAAGTAAGTTTTGCTTTACAATTCTACTTTTAAACACAAATATTTAGAAGTTATTTCCTTATATATTTAACATTAAATATGCTTTTTTTTTTCCTGTAAGAAATATAGAAATAGGATTTTTTTTCTCAGATTTCTTATGAAAGAACTATACTGACCTGAGATCTGCCAAGGACATACCTATTACTGAACCTTCCAGGCATGTGTTGAGCACTCTATTAGTACCAGGAAACGGCATAATATCTTACAATTAGGATAGAGTCAATGCCAAAGATATTAACTTAATACTTAATTTTAGCACAAAAATAAAAGCCTTTTGGAAAAGCTTTTATTCACTAGGAAAAAAGGGCCAGACATTGAGGAAAAAAGAAACAATGTAACACTTCTGTAAATGTCTCATAATAAGTTTGTAATTGTCATTCCAAAAGAACCACATTGTTGTCATGGAATCTGTTCTTGCACCCTGTTTCCCAAGGGTCCTGGTTTTAGGATTGTTATGCAGAGAACATTGCTGAGGAGAATCACTGTTAGCAGACTGGTATAGCAATTTCTATTACTGTAAGGATTTAAGGAACACAGTTGCCTGTCTCAAACACTCTCAAGGCCACAGAAGGACTTTGTCATGAGATAAGCACAGCACTGAGCAACAGGATGGTGCTAACTCAAGGTCTGGTGGAGGAGAGATCTGGTTAGCTCATCTTGGTTAATGCATCTGGACAAAAATTCCCACTGGGGCAAACAGTGTAAAGAAGAAACTGCATATATGCATATCACTGGTCAAACAAAGATCACCCCAAGTAATGGGACAGATGGCATCTGTGACCACCAATGACCACCAAAGCCCCCCTGTACATGTCTCTGGTGATGCATGGAACTTGGACTGTAAAGAAGCCACCACTGTGGGAACAGGGGATAAGAATAGGTGGTACTATAGTCCAGGTGTTGTCTCAGACCCTGGGGGGGTCAACAAAGCTTGGGGAGAAGAATCTAACACTGATAAGGGACACAAAGAATGCAGAATTTATGGACCACAAGGACAGCGAACTCTGAAACTGTGCTGAAATCATCTCCAATGGGTAAAAGGTAATTCTGGCAGGAGGAGATTGTGATGATGGAGTCACAACCTGTCAACTCAAGAAACCCAGATTCATAGAAGAGAAAGACTGAACATATAGACTAATGAACATTAGAAGTGAGAGAATCATTTAACCAATAGAATAAGAGAACTATGTATCCAATGTGCCTTAATTCCTATGTTTGCTAAGATGTATAAATAGTGAAAATTTTGGACAACAGTGCAATCTCCCATGACTGAGAAGCCCAGTGTAAAGAAGGAGCAAGGGGATGCCTCTGGATTCATACATGGTGACCATCTATCTTCTTCTTGTTCCCTCTCTCTCTCTCTCCTCTCTTGTCTATTTCTTGTCAATTTCTTTCTCTTATGTCTTTCTTTCTATGTCTCTACCTCACATTCATTGTTACATAAGATCCGTATTATTGACTTTGGCATATGATTTTTCTTGAACCTTCATTACGACATAGGCATCTTTCACTGATCAGATCTTTACATAACACAAATTATTTGGTGTGTATTTCCATCACAAACCTTGTGGTAGATTTTTAATGTGAGTAGGTGTTATCCCCTGCCAGGCTAGATCTGCTAGGAGAGCCTTGCATCCAGTAGAAACTATTGTGGTATAATAGGAATCAATTTCCAGAGCCTTAGTTGCTGCTGGAGACGTGACATCCAAACTATATGCATTTCAAGAGCTCTTTTTTTTGGATTAACTCTAACAAGGACCAATTTGGTCCTGGTGGCTTGAATACTGACTGAAGAGAGCTTTGGGGTCCTGTTTTGTTTTAGTTTCGCCTGAGAATCAGAGCCTAAGTGCTATGAATGGTTTCTGGACAAGAAACAGGGTGCAATAGGCAGGGAAGTTATAAGATTGGCTTCCAAACCTGAATTCCAGCCAGAATGGAAACACTAATGCAGGTTCACCCAGTAAGCACTATACATTAAGACTAACAGCAGGTCTCCCCAAACTCCTTCTACAATAAATTGAGTTCACTGGAAGTTAGAAGCGCCCTTGAGCATTAATTCTGGCTGTACCAGTGGAGGTGCCTCCTCTACAGAAGCTGTGACTGCAGGGAGAGCACTGAACTTGCATTGACACATACAGCAGTAACTACAGAGTTAAAAATAAACCAGCATTTGGCTGTTTTGCTGGATCAGTTTTGGTTACATTGTCTCAGTTGCTAAGAAAGGGTATTCAAAGCCATGTGTTGCATGAAAGATCACTGCACATCCCAGTTTCTCTTGGGCTCACAGGAGGCACCACTGCACTGTGTCCCAGAGATTTCCAGGCTGGGCTGGTGTCCAGGCTGGACCAGTTCCCAGGACAGTCAAGCCCACCTTTGCCCAGTCTGTAAGGATTCAGATATTATGCAGATATTATGCAGATATTATTCAGATATTGTTCAGATATTATTCAGATATTATCAAATTTGGAGCAAGTGGAGGAGATGAGGATGTCTTAATTTCTTTTCCTTATGCACTCAGAAGATCCCTTGTGACTGATTCAGGACCTAGAACTATTGTAACCCTAGTGATGAGAAAAAACCAGCTGTTCATTGAAACACAAATCTACCAGAATCAATATCCTGGTTTACAATGTTTCCTAGATAAAACTGAAAATAAGAATTGCATTAAGCTTAGTTAATATTATTTAGATGATCATAATGCATATTAATGTACACTAAAAGGCATTCACCTACAGTTTTTTGTTTCAATATGATGATTTTTATCCTATTGAGAGAAGGAAATTTCAGTTTTCTGAACTGAGATTCTATTGAATTTCCTGTTGGTCCATAAAAAAATAAGATTTTCAACTTCTGTTTAAATTTAGAAAGGAAACACAGTTCTGAACAGATTTCCCATGGGAATAAAATTCCCTTCTCAGTCCATCTCTAGGCCATAATTCTTCTCTCTTCATTTCCTTGCCAATAATGCTCTATTATGGCTGGCCCTGGTGAGAGTATATGGAGTGTGCTGAATCTTTCCTCTGTGGTTTTATCTATATCTCACCTCTATTTCTTTATCTGTGCCCTGTATGAATGTAGGTTCATCCTGCAGCCTTTGAAGGTAACAGTAAGAGATCAGGAGGAGCAAAGCTAAGGTCTAAGGCTTACAGCACTTCAAACGATAGCTAGTGAACTGATTGATTCATCCTCAAACTACCCTTTGTCTTCAAGGACACTCAATTTAGAGACAACTTTCCTCCTGTGTGCTATCAGTGGCAGGATCATGGCCATAAGTATTCTACCAGTGCTTTGGGCAGAGAAATGTCTCCCTGCATTTGTCTGAAAAGTGACAGTGAAGCCCAAGGATATTGTGGCAATGAAATAATACATATTCAATTTTAACCAGAATGCACATTTTGTATACTTTCTTCTCCAAATTCAGTACACATTTTCAAATGCATTACAGGTAGCCAAGTTCAAAACCTTAGAACATCCCTTTGAGAAATGTCTGCTAATGTATTATATCTCAGTAAAATTTACTCACAGAAACATACATCATAAAGCTGTTTTGTTCCTTAATAAGGAATGTACATGTAGAATGAATTCTAATGCATTGCTTTTACACCATTGATTTATTTTGTTCTAATATTTTGCAATATTTATCCAATTGGTTTGAGAATGCTGAAAACTTCTGCATTATGCCATGCTTATTTATACCTTTGTCTTATATAAAAAATTCACAGTTTATTTTAAAATTATCAATAAAAATAAGTGATCTTCATATAATTCCTTGTTGGGTTTGTTTTTTTTTTTTTGAGTAATGGTTGGGTGTGTAATTTATTTTTACCAGGATCATATGCACCTACCGACACTGCTTTTTCACCCTCCTTATGGATTATTTATAGGCAACCAATTTAGTGGGGATTGAATTATTAGAACAAAAAAAAAACCTAAAGGTTTTCATTCCTGGACTGAAGCCACACAAATTTTCAGATCATGAGTAGGAGAAGCAAGAGGATTTGGACAGTTTAACCAGGCATGCAGATACAAAGATGCATCATGTCCTTTCATTTGGCTTACCCTGCAAAACAACTGTTTATTAATCTCCTCGTGGTAAAATCTTCATCTAACAGCCCTTCAGCAAATTAGAAAGCGTGGTTTTTGAAGGCAATCCTTCCTTCAATAATAGAGGCTAAGAAGTCTGCCAGAAGGGACACATAAATGTTGCTGTAATTATCCCATGTAAAAAAATGTTGTTGTCATCTATAAATGTATTGTTATATGAACAGATGAAAATGCCTACTAGATTTTCAGCATATTTGAAGTTCTTGGTGGCATTTATCTCATGACAAACAGGTATAAAACATGCTATCTGCATTAGCTGTCTAATGTTCCAAAATCTAAGCCTAAAACAATATTTAAAATTATATAAATCATGGAAATATCTCCCTCTAATTAGTTTTATAAATGCCAGAATCCAAACAATGTTAGCTGATCTGCTGGAGACGGGAAAGCTCCAGCAGAAACACGAAGTTGGAAATGTTCACTGTGTTACTCAGTGGAGTTGGAAATGAGAAAGTGATTAAGAGTGATGAAGGATGTGAACCTTTGCATTAAACTCTGCAGTTTTTAACCGCTATGACACTGCATACTCCTGAGACCATACTCTTTGGAGGAAGTCCCACTCAGTTTAGCAGGTACAGCAGTAACAAGTGCTGAAACATTATTTTTTCTCAGAAGGACAGGTGTTCTAAATGATTTTTGTTACTAAAAATTACTGGCTGTCTTTTACCTGAGAAATCTCTGCTCTACTGAGAATCTAGATTTTCATGCTCTGAATTGCCCCCTGGATGAAGCTGTCTCTCTCCATCAGCTCTGTTGGCCAGGGAGACAAGATTTGCAAATTTGAAGTAGTCTTTTAATTGAGCTCATAAGAATCTTCACTTTCTAATTACTTTTCCCTGGTTTTGTTTAGCAGACAATGTCTTCTGGGACATATTTTTACTTTCTATTTCAGCCTTATGACATAAGCAGTGGACTTCAAATAGGATCTCCTCTGCTAGACGTACCTCATGCAGCTGTTTCCTCATAATACCTATGCACTTGATTGTCTCTAGGCAGTATTATCTAAGAGGAAGCGTGACTAGAGATGAGAAAATAATATTTTATGGATGATCCAGGAAATTCTGCTCTTAATTTTAAAATTAATTAGCTTTGACCATCTTACTCTACTTTCGTGTTTTGTATATGAATATTCCAAAACCCAGGAAAGCAGATTGAAAATAAATAGCAAAATATGGAAGAAATTTACTATTGTATTTTAACTAAGTCTATTCACTCAAGAAATCCAAGTCTGCGAGGTGTATTTAATCATGAACATAAAGGTGTGACATGATCAGTGGAGCCAAACAGCATATTTCGAACCAAATGGTCTTTGGGGCAAAGTTCATCTCACTTGTCTGTGACCATTGAAAATGCAGACATATAAGTCAGATCAAAAGGGCTCCCTTTAGTTGCACTAGTCAGTATGGAGGTGTAACAGCTCTAGAGGGCAACTCCTCCCCACTGCTGTAGACATCTGTATGAGAAGATGATGAGCTTTCCAGACAGAGGCCGCAGTAACTTGTTCACATCCAGAAGTTTGAGAAACCCAAGTGAAGGTGTGACCAGTGGATAACTTCCAGCAGTGCACACCCACGAGTCCTGAAATCTGTAATCTGCTAATGATGAAAGCCAGCAAGCAACAGCTCCAAGAGGGGATCTGATCTCATCCACCGATAATGGAAAGTACAATACAAGAGGCAGATTATGACAGAATTATAAAGTAAGGCACTCAAGATCCTGAACAATGGGCATAGCACTAGAAATTGTTTAAACAATACCCTTTATTCACATGACCCTTAGGGAGGATGAAGGTACTCATTCTACAAAGAAGGTGCATTCTTCTCTTAAAGTATAGAAACACAGGTAGGGTGTAGCTGATGAAGATAAGACTGCAAAATTGCTCTTTATCACTCAAAATCTCATTTTTCACTGCTTGTTTCAGATCATAACCTTGGTGGGAACTATCAACTGTTGTTGCATTGTAAGTAGAATGGTCTGAGGCAACATGAAGGCAAAATGCTTTTTAAGATGTTTCTGTGGGAGCATTTACTATTTAAATGAGCAGAAACTTAACATTTACTTGATTAGGTGCTCTTTTCTAAGAATGTTTGATCTGTAAACAATGTAGTACATGGCAACACTCCCATAAGACATTCCCAGTGATATCCTCGGCCACGCATTGTTTCATCATGAATCTTCAACAGAATTTCGTCTGTTTTCCACTTAAATTGTCATGATTTGTGGTTAACTACCCACTCATATATGGAATTTTCTAACAGATCATTCATTCTGTCAAAATAAATTCTATGAAAATGCTATCAAACCTATAAGTTTTGTGAAGAATAGAAGGGAATGGAATAGCGTTAGAACAAGTCTTATGAGAAGAGCCTGAGGGAGTTGGAGCTGGTTAGCATGAAGAAAAGATGGTTCAGGGAGAATCATATTCTCTACAAATACCTGAAAGAAGGTTGAAATGAGGTGGGGGAGGTTTTTTCTCCCAGGTAATAAGTGACAGGCTGAGAAAAAATGGCCTTAAGTTGTGCCAGGGGAGATTTAGATTGTATACTAGGGAAAATTTCTTCACTGAAATGGTGGTCAGGCATTGGAAAAGACTTCCCAGGGGAGTCATGGAGTCACCATCCTTGGAATTTACAAAAAACAGGTGTATGTGGCGTTTGGGGACACAAATTTAATTTAGCGGAGTAACCAAGTGGTACTGTGTTAAGGGTCAAAAGCAGTGATTTCAGAGGTCTTTTCCAACCTCAAATTTTCTATGATTCTATTAATTTTTCTAATTCTATTTATAAATATCATGTTGTCTTTCTCCTCCCCTACAAAAAAAAAAAACCCAACAAAAAAACAAAAAACCAGACCAAACCAAACCAAAAAAACCCCCAAAAAACCAAACAAAAAAACCAAATCAAAAAACTCCCCAAAAACTCAAACAACAAACAAGCAAAAAAGCCCCCAATAATTAAATGTGCAGAACAGAAAGTTTTGCAGAGGTACAGATCTAATCACAAAGTAGCAAATGATATCTGAGTTGGCCTTAATGTGAAACCTGTGTTGTAGTATGGGACACATGCAGATCTGGACTCCTCCTATGAAAAGTGGATGTCCTAAGGTCCTGTGTTTTTAGGAATGTTGAGCAGGTTATAGCCTGATCTTTTATGCTCTTCCAGTCATCCTTTCCTCCTTTATTTTCAGTGGTCCTGGGGATGCTTCAAATAACACACAGATTTGTTATCTTCACTTTTGGCAAGTGCTCACCTTCTGTGTATTTCACATGCCCTCCCTAAGCAATGCTTCTTGTGATTCTTTCCCACACCAGAAAGGATTATTCTAGATTGGATTCAGAACCTGGAAATTGCACACAGGCATAGCTGATAACATATTGCTGATTGAGCCTTGTGTTGCCCTTGATATGAGCAGACAATGGGCAGAAAGCCTAAAAAACTCCCCACAACTTTGCTCCCTGTTACTTTACTGAATAAAAATAACCAATCATTTGTCAAAAATAAAATCATGATTGTTTTTCTAACATTAGCTCATACAATGCAGTTCTTTTTCATTTATCAGCAAGTATGAAACTATTCAGGATCTAACCCCACAGCCTTTGCACCTGGTACCATCAGATGTGACAGTGATCAGTAGCAGACATATCATGTGACAGGCTAATAATAAAGTCTACAAAATGGATGTTTTATCTGCTCAGAAGGAAAATACTTTCCCAATTCCTATTGACTAGTATTTGTCAATGCCTGAAGCATAAAGATAATATCCTTCTTTAGGTTTTTGGTTTGGTTTTCAGTATTCTTCAGCATTCAGTTTTTTTTCCCTTTCAAAGATACACATAGTGTCTCAGTCTATGTATCATTCTCTTTGCTTGTGTGAGTTTTTTCATTGTTATGAAAGATCAAAAAACTTACTTATAAAAGTGTGTGGCAATACTTTAGCTACCAGAATCTTATTCTAAAGGCAGGATGCTACTGGCACAACCTTTTGTGTCTGGAAGCTGGGAGCCATAACACATGACAAGCTGCTGCAGGGATACACTAAGTATGATACTTAAAAGGTACTTCAGACTAGTTGTTCATAGGACACTTCTCTCTGAATATATAGATCTTGCCTTTTGTCCCCTATTTTCATCCCTTTCTGGATAGTATATACCCAAGGAGATGCCTGGAGAAATTCCTGGGGCTGTAAGGAGGGTCAGGCTTATGGCCACCCCTGTTGTTTGGGCAGAAGCTCTGAAAGGAATGGTAATCCTTTCCTATACACAGACCATGGCTAGTGTCACCCTCTTTGGACAATGACATTTTCATCTAATTTCACCAGCTGTTAAGTCTTTCCAATTCAGTCAGAATAATGTGACCTCACCAAGTTCAAGCCCCAGACAAAACTCTGTGTTAATTCTTGCCTGCTTTCAGCCTGCTGTAGCCGCCCTGTCCCATCTCTGACAGCCTTACCGACATGGAGAATTCCCCCACGGCCCAGCCCTGGCAGCAAACCAATTCGGATACATAGTAAAGACCACAATGAACAATCTACTTAAATCTGTCTGTAGGGTGTTACAAATGGGTGTGGGGTTTTAGATAAGTCCTTGCCTTTTGTTCAGGCCTCTGGCAGCAGGCAGTAGCTTCATTGAGGCAGCCAGCAGCCAAAACCCACTCTCATTCACAAGTTCTTTAATAATGGCTGATTCAGTCTATTATAGAATCAATTATTTATTCAATAGACATAAAACTAACAGACATGAGACTTAAAACTAATATTACACAGGAATAAGGACGAAAAGAGACTACTAGTAGACACATGCAGCTAGAGGTTAAAGGTACCTATTAATGTTACAGCTAGAGAAGAAACAATATAACTTAGGATACAATGTATTTTACCATCCAATTGTTGGTGGAGCACACATCCAGATCCTTCCCCTCAACCCCCAGGGAAGTAATCATGGAATCTATGTCCAGGCTCTAGGCAGAGGTCTCCCACACTTTCAGGGTGTGTGTGGAGAAGGCTTCTGCTTCTGCTAACTTGTGTATCTTTTAGAGTTTTTAAACAGTGTCTCTCAGTCAAGAATATTTCCTTTGTCTCTTCCTGTATCTGCTCTCCAGACTGAAATGCTGATTCTTAGCTGAGGTCTGATCCCTTTTGGAGCCAGAGATACCCCTTGCTGGGCCTTTCAGCCTGGGTTATCTCTTTATGCACCAACTATCTGGGTGTGGGGGAGACATCCTGCCACACAGGGACAGACAGAAAACAAAAGGGTCTAGTAGCTTTAATCTTTTCAGAAAAATGAGTATAACGATCCATATACAGTGCTAACACACATTGCAATGTTTACTTATGCACTGGGAAATTTCAAAAGAACTCTTTTTCCATAAAAAACTTAAGGCCTTCATTGCAAGCAATGAAAATTGCATGCTAATTGTACAAATATTTCCTGTCATCACTGCAAGACAGTTTTTACATAATTTTCACTGAAGCAACAGAGCAGAAATATTGTTTTAAATTTCATAGCCATTAATCTCCATTATTTTGTTAATATGCTGTGCCATTGCTACGTCTCCAGTCAACCAAAAAATATACCAAATAGTTATAAGAGGATCAGCACCTTCCAAAATAATTGTTTGACCAGCTATGAAGTGTCTCTTTCATATAGAGTCTTTATATTAATCACTGGGTTTAAATAGGCTGGTTGAAAGTCAGAAAGAAGAAATTCCTTCTCAGCATAATAAACTGCTAATTACTAACTGCAAGGAAAAGGTAAAGATAAAGAGGACTTTGCTATTATGGCACATAGCAGAACAACTTCCATTCCCCTCACATTTCCTGCATTTGTTACAAACAATTGCAAAACTCTTTTCAAGGCTTATTGGTCTCTCTTTCCCTACACTACTCTGAGATAAAGAAGCAGCTTTAATGACAACAGTGCCATTTCCATTTTCATAGAGGATGTAGAGGTATTTTAAGGAACATTGCCAAGACACTGAAGATTGACTCTTAGAATTTCTATTTTTCTGACTTTTTTTTTTCATTCAGTAATTGAGTAACAGACACTTCAAAAACTCCTGTAGGAATGGTATTTGCAAGCATTATTTGGGAAATATTTCAAAATACTGAGATTTGGGTCTAGAGAATGTCAAAGTTATCATAACTACAATAGTGAGTGACATTGTAATATGATTTTAAAACGAAGGTAACAACTACCTAATGAATCTTTGATTAATAGTTTTTTTCTTCTTAAGTCAAATTAGTTCCTATTCACACTGCAGTACAGAGCTGTGCTCCATGTCAGTCATCCCTGTCCTTGTGCACATGCACATAACCCATGTTTGTTTGCATGCCAGCAAGGCAGTGGCATGACCTTCCTCTCTCTGTGGGACAATTCAGGCTGGAAGGGACCTCAGGAGGTGTCTAATGTGGTTGGATCCTAAGCATTCTGCTTTACTACGTTTAACTGGGACAGTGGTTTACAGGTCAGTATCTCAGTTCACCACCTGATTCATATCTGAAATTGTCAGAGAGACAGAGATGGAAAATTCTTCAGTTCCTGATATTGACATGATTTAAATACATCTTCTCCAGAAGCTAATTCGACCTCTTTGCCTTTATTAAGTGCACTATTTTATCTGAGATATACT
Source organism: Illadopsis cleaveri (assembly GCA_013399915.1). Classification (NCBI taxonomy): domain Eukaryota; kingdom Metazoa; phylum Chordata; class Aves; order Passeriformes; family Timaliidae; genus Illadopsis; species Illadopsis cleaveri. The sequence continues at coordinate 158,452 of VXBB01006750.1, read as the reverse complement.
TATTCTTCCAGCTGTCACATTTGTTTTACTATTTTAGTAAAAAAAGCAGAGAAAAAATTAAGAGTAAAAGGATTGCAACTCTTGTGTTCTCACTGAGCCACAATATCAAGGAAAATCAGGATATAAACTCCATTAGCAGATTGCAGGCTTTAAGGTTCATCTGCAACACGCAATGTTAAAAATATACTCTATTACAAAATGCCTGTGGTTTTACTGCTGAAAGCAATAACTAGCAATGTCTGTGATGAAATGTGTCTAAATTGAATTGGCACCAATATGCTATTGCTTTCCAGGTATTTCTATTGACCATAACATCTTAATACTGTTTTCCGTAAGACAGTGCATTCTTGCTGGCAGTGAAACATGTAAGGAAGACAGGCTTGCCACCCACTTACTTTCACTTTCTTGTTCTTCAGTCTTAATGTTGAAAAGCGTACCTCATGGGAATGACACAGGCTTTAGAAATATGATAAACAGGTAGACAAGTGCATAATTAAGAAGCATTTAGAGTTTTGTGCAGAATCCACTGGGCAAATAGGCAAATGTTTGATAGCAAGTTAGTGGCCTATACAGGATATCAACATCGAAGAAGGCAAAAACAATCTGTTATGTCTAAATTCCACCTACTCATTTTACATTCTTCAAACCAAAATAAATAGCATGTCTGTAAAGTCACACTGCAGTGGGTTTTAACTTAAATCATCCACCAAAACTTCATTTAATGGTAAAACAACTTTAAATACTGTGTACCTGCACAGTATTCCTCAGCAATCCATGTATCTTTACCACTGAGGTGGCCCGATGATGAGGATGAACTCCTTTACAGCAGAAGAGGAGTTCAGCCCCCTGCAGGTGTCTGTGCAACGATAATCAAGACTTTCTCATTACATCCCTGTCATAGCTGCTGCACAGAACTTGTTTACTAAAAACCAGAGCCACTTTCAGCCACCAGAGGAAAGCTGGCAACACAAAGAGGTGCTAATGCCTGGTCCCGTCAGAGGCCACAAAGGTTCATCAGGCATCTCTCAACTTCCAGCAAAGTGGAAGCTGCTGTCAGCTTGCCTTAGTTGATACTAGGACGATGTACTTAAGTCAAACCTTCTGCTTGAAAAGAACTAGAAATAAACAGTTTCAGATATATAGACACACACATGTATGTGTCTATACACATGTGAATATTCACAGGTAAAGATTGTACAGGTTTGTTATGCACATATGTGAAAGCCATCTTTCTTTCTTTCTCTTTCTTTCTTTCTTTCTTTCTTTCTTTCTTTCTTTCTTTCTTTCTTTCTTTCTTTCTTTCTCTAGATAAATTTACATTTAAGTGGGAATTTATTTTAATATTTATTTCTTCATATCTCTGTTCAATTTAGTGTAATTTTCTTTAAAGAATGAATCCCATTAAGAGTTATCTTCTAATACAAAGTTTACTTATAAAATCAAACGTTAAGGTTAAACTTCAGGTTATGCTTTTCTTATAGAGTATTGAAAACTTGAGGATCTCTTACAAGGTCATTCACTTTAAATCCAAGACCTTTCCTGCCAGGAGACACCTGCCAGGTGCAATCCATCTGAAGCCATGGTGAAAACATTGAGCCAGAATGTCCTGAAAGCTGTTAGAAAGGCAGTTTCTTCCAGCCAAACTTCAAGCAGGAAACATGGACCTTTCCTTGGAAACAGCTGACATTTTGGAGGGGTTTAAATACCTTTAGACTATATATGGTGGTTTTGAAGCACTAAAATAGCTCTTCCCTCATTCTGAGACTCATTCCATAGGGTCATGAATTTAAGTGTTTTGCATTCAGAGCCCAAGCAGTGCTTCTCTCTGGGCTTTTAAGGCATGGTCTTGGTGTGAAAATCTTCTGCTAACCACCACTGTAGGACGAATGTTGTAATTCTGCTGCAGAAGTGAGACACTCCCAAGGATTCTGTTTGAAGGAGCAAACAGCTGCTGTGGGCGCCGGGGCAAACGTCTCAACTTCTCAGAGGTGTACCATGGGGAAAACATCACATTTTGATGACAGTTTAGAAGACCATGAAAGATCCTTATTTCTTTCTTAGCAATGGAAGATGCTGGATCACACAGACTTGCCACACAGCCTCTGTCTCTGTTGTGTGGTGACTGATGAATTGCTGAATGTCGTTCCTTGTCCACTCACTGCCCAGGTCTGCATCCAGCTCAATGCCACTCATTGTCTGAGCTCCAAAGATTGTCTGCTCCTGTGTGCCTTGATTGGTTTATGACAGTTGCACAGTCACACCAGCCACTCTGCTCTCCACACAGCCTTCTTCTTACTTGTGGCTTTGTCCATCTCTTTCTATAAATGTTGTACCTCATTAAAATGAGGTGAGACATTGTAATTTGCTAAGAGTTGTCGAGTACAGGTCACACCATGTACCAAAGAATCATGAGCCAGAAGAATGGGAACAGACATCAAGAGCAAGATAGATAAAAACAGACAAATGGGTGCATGTCAGAAAAATTACCAAGTATGCCAAACAGCCCCGTCTTCAAGAAGTACAATATCAGATTCACAAAGGTTATCTTTGCAGTCCAGATCCCACTGAGATTAACAATGAATTCCAATTCACCGAAGCAAAAATTGATTTAATTTTTGAAGACGGCTATTTTGTTTATGCTTCAGCAGAAGTTTAGGCAATCTTTTTTCTAGATAGTTGTTCTCAAGTATATTTTTACAGATTGAAAAATTATTTTTTGGACAGTGCATACAATGTTTCAGAAGTCAGCAGCTCAAATACCTCTAATCTGAAAAATTACTGTAAAAGTAATATCATAATATCTTTTCCTCTTCTCCCCTACTTTATTTCTGATATCAGTACAGTCAATGATTAAGATAAAAAGTACTTTAGAAATGAGGGAGTTTACTACAGCCAGTGAAAATGTGTCTTCCTGAATTATGATCAGCAAAAGCAAAATGCACTTTGCAACTCAAGGAAACATTGTAGGTTCTATTTATTTTTTCACACTAGTGTTTTCTTTAACCTGGGCATGAATAAATTACCTATTGCTTCTTCTCCACAAGGTTTTACTTACAAGAGCAGTTAAAAAAAACCCCAAAACCAATCAACCAACAAGCAAACAAACAAGCAACAAAAAACCCCCACCAACAAAGATACAGAACAGGTCTCTGAAAAAAAAAAACCCCTTGCATTTTTTTTCAACTATCAGTTGCGTTCTGCGTATCTCTTGCCTTCTGTAGAAATGAATATAATTTTTCTAAGGAAAAAAACACCCTAAAATGTCCATCAATGGATGAAATTGGTTTAGTTCCCTTTTCTATATTAGGCTTCATTTTTTGTAAATGGAAGAAAATCAATTCACATCACATCAAGGGCACAGTGTTTGGTGCATATAATTCCTCCAGCAATGTTTTCACATAAAATGGAGACTCCGATCTTCCTGAACGAGAGTGGAACAATAGAAGCCAGAAATTCTATTTAATGTACTGCTCAATGATAATTACAGACAAGTATACTCTGTTCCCTTCTTCCAGATTCAACAGACAGCGGCTGTCATAAAAGTTATTGACTGTGTAAAGATCATATTGTGGTCAGGTATAGATTACTTCAGTTCAGAAATGCAGTAACTAACTTGAACTGTTTTGGATGCCGTCAACCTCCCCATTTCTATTATAGAAAGCAAGAAAATTTATAAAATCAACCCCAGGCTTATGCAACTACAGGCAATGTAGTTATATAATTTGAAGTGCAACGTAGAGTACATTCCGGTGCTTTGAAAGGCTCAGAGGCCTGAATCAATGCCATAAATCAGAGGAATAAATTCTGGTACAGAAAATAGATTTCTGCTTAACTGTAAAACTTGGAATATGATTGTCAGTACAGGTCTGATGTGTGGGCTGCAAACCCTACTGTCTTTATAACACAATGATATCCTGACAACAGTGGGCACTTTTGTAACATGACATATATTATTTTTCTGTAACCAGAGAGACCAAAGTCATCTGATGAAATAGTATTATTTACGATGACTTTATAGAACAAGTATTTCATAGTATGTACCACAGTGCATTCCATGCATTATGGATGGTTTTGCTGTTAATCAACAGATTCTCTGTTTGCCAGAGAAGTCAGAATTGACATGTAATAGAAAATCATGGGAGCCCTTTTTATTAGACACAGCTTAGTATGTCAGAAATTGTTTCTGTTCCCAAAGAGACCAGTGAATTGTCAAAAGCAATCGTGGATGTTCCAGAGAGCCAATCATCCAGGGAAAATTATGTACAGCATTTACTGGCTGCAAAAGAGTTGTATATTTTTGCTGCCCCCAAGATGATTGAAACCATGGAAAATCAGTTTCACAGAGAGCCATGGTGGGCTGTGCATTAAACAACAACAACAGCAAAAATCTGCCCTTGTATCTTCCACATATTTTAAACAATCAGTTTCACTTTTACATTTTTCCAGTTACATTTCTAATATACTCAAAATAAAATATGAAGAAGGGTTAAGCCAAGAAAAGTATATCCAGCCCTGTATCCTTCAGCATGCCTGGAAGGGCTAGAAATATATTAGCAGTATAAAAAATATCAATAATAATTATCTAACAATATTGACATGCTCAGAAATACTTCTTCATAATGCTGCTCTTCCAGTCTCTACAAGCTGTGGTTCAGAGGCCTCCTGGGCAAGGATAGGGTCTTTGCCTTTGGGAGTCACTAATGCAGTTTTTGCACCCTTGATTTGTCCAGCTGTCTCTTGACATCATGCAAACTTTTAACTCCACCATATCCAGTTGTAAAATTCATTGTTCAAGATGTGAAAAATAGTCTGTTTTTTGGTTGACGCTTTAAATATGAAATTTACTGCTCTCACTAGATCCTCCTTGCACTGAAAAAACCAGGGAAAATCCATTTCCTGTTGACAATCATGCCAGCCAGCATATTACTTGTTCCTCTCCCTGTGACCTCTCCTCCCCCACTTAGTGAGCTCTTACATCTAGTCATTCTTCATTTATAACATCGTTTACCTCCTTTGGCCCTTGCCATTGCCTTCAGTGGATCTTTCCCACTTCTACTTTACTGGATGGAGACCTAAGATCTTCATTAGGTGTTCAAGATGCAAACACCCTATAGAGTGTGTTTATACTGAGCCGTGAGACTGCTGCTGTTCTGCTGCTTCTCCTTTCATCATACTTCTCAATACTTGGCATACCTTCTGTAAACAGCTCCCTGCTGACCTGGTTGTTGTGACACTCTCCCAGCAGCCCCAGACCTCTGGCCTGAGAAACAGCTGCTGCCTTAGAGGAGCCAGAGTCTATGGCTATGTTGGTACTTGGGCAAGGATCTGGGGAACTGCATCATGAAAAACTCAGGATTTAGAACTTGGTTGAAGACTCATGCTCAGTGGTGGGACCAACCTTTCCATCATATGGTTTTCTCTGGAGGCAGGCATCAACTGTATTTTTGGACAGACTTTGGCCATGTCAGCAAACTGTCCCCATCTTTACTAGCACATCTTGACAGCAGTCTAACCTATATGGCAATGCTGTCCCAGACTTGCCATTGCAGTTTTAAATTTAAATGTTTTGCATAGGAGACATGTTTCATCTTATAGTTATACTAGTTGAAGTACTATTGAGCACAGTGTGGTGTTTATTATTTTAATCATATTAAACCTCATTAGGGAACTAAATTGTGTGCAGATATTGTGGGCTTTTTATCTCTTAGTTTTTGTTTCTTCACCCCCTTTAGGAGGGTGAAATGTTTTAATAAGCAACCTGTGCAGAGAGCACTGACAGCTAGTAGCATGCTGCTCCTCCCTTTCAGAGCAAGAGCTATGAGGCAATCTGGTTGTTTGTTTGTTTTTTTTCTATTTCAATTGAGGAAACACATTTATAGAGCTTATAATCTGCTTGCAGGACTCCTGGACATGCACAAGTACTGTCTTGCAATGTGAGGATCTAATCAAATTCCCTTTTAGGAAGCATTTAAAGTTCTGAAGAGCAGTCATGCAGCACCAGTTGCGAGCTGAAATTAAGAAATAAGGTGCATAAATGAAACATACTAGCACCGTGTTATCTCATTCAATCATGGCATTATCATTTATTATGCATTTCAGCATCATAATTTCTATTTAACAGATTATCATTGGTGTGTTCTCTAATAAAATTTTTAAAAAGGAATGGCAGATTTTGGTCAATTTTGCTTTTGCCATTGGGCTTTGACTTGATCAAGAGTGATATGAAAGCATGGGTTTGGCAGAAGGGCAGAATTTTGCTTTATTACCTTGATATAATTGGAGCTGTGGAGAGCATACCAGCTTGAAAGAACTGACTTATGGGATTCAATGAGGAATCCCCAGAAGTAATAATTATTGCCATTGACTGTTAGGGAAAATGTTAAATACAAAAGAAAAAAAAAAGGTCAAAGAGAGGAATGAGGTTTGCTGTTGTATATAGGTTCAAGGATACTTAAATTTTTTGAATGCCTGATGTTAGGCTCTTTGCTTGGCTCAGATGCTTTGCTTCAGAGCTCTGATGAAGACATCTAAACAGAAGCATGGTAGTGTTCTAAAAATGTATGTAAATCCATCCATGACCAAGTAGAACTTGTTGCTGTTTCCAAAACAGACAGCCTTTGTCAGACTTTCATATTCCTAGCTCTTTTTTAATTCTCCACATGCCTTTGACTTTAATTTTCATGAATTTGACCGTGGGCAGGAAGGTATTGAAAGTCCACCCCTGGGGCTGGGACTTTCAGCAGTCAGACTCAGAACTAGCTATCTAGCTATGGAAAATGGGGCTGACACCATCAATCACTTGGTACCATTCACTCTCTGCTTCAGATTCACTCACCTGTTAGATGAAACCAGGGAAGCTCAAGCAAGATTTTGGCTCAGTGTGTAAGTGTGATACAAATTAAGTACTAATTTGAAAAAAAAAATAGCAAAAGTATTTTCATTGCAAATCAAAAATGCATTGGATCAGTGTTCTGGTTTCAGCTTGTACAGTAGCTTTAGGGAAAAATTTGGGTAGAATAAAACCTGATACCTTTCTTGACAGCTGTAACTATCTATCTTGACAGTGAATAAAATTACTGTTCATTTAAATCTGAATTTTGGTTGAAATGTATATGAATAGGGGCAACCTGGCATGGCAGGAAAAAATAACAGTGAATGATCAGGGAGAGTTTGATGCACTTTCAACAGGAAACCAAAATTACTATTTTACTTTGCTGTCACCTTAAATTGCCTCTCTTTCCTGTGGCAATCCTTCTTCTCCTTCAAAAAGGCTTAATAATTATCCATCCAAGGTAGCAGAAGATTTTGCAACAGTTTTAAAAACTAGAGCACCTTAATTTCTCCATAACTGTCATTATGAAAATGGGGCACTTATGAAACTGGAGCACCTGGTGACCTTACCAAAGATTTATACTGAAAATAATAATGTTAAAAGCAGATAGACAATCTAAATTAATCACATTTTTTTATAAAGCCAAAACGATTCCTGTGTAAGTAGGAATGGAATTTGGAGAGTTAGCATGTATACATCTGCATTCAGCCTGTCTGGGCACACAACTTGTGTGCTTCCATAAGCATATGGGCAGAAAGCTGACAGGCATTTGCAAATTCAATGTGGCCACTTCTGAGTGAGAAGATCTGAAGCTGTGCCACATGGGGCAGCATGGCAACCTCTTCACCATTGGAACCACAATCTCATGACATGCCTGAGAGGCAGGGCTGGATCAAGAAGCTCTTCCCCTGACCCCTCTCACCCCTCACCTTTCAGTCCTTCCCTGGACAGCCCCATGAACTGTACTCAAGTCACATCTTAGTGGGGAGTTTCTGAGGACCATCTCAGTGATGCCTGGGCCAACTAGAAACATTCCTGTGTGCAGATCAGATCACCAATGAAGTTCCTCATCCCAGCTGCACCAGGAGCTGTACAAGAGAAGCCATTGAGCAGCCCCATCAGACAGGCTCATGCTGCAGGCACCAGGCTGAAGGACTCCAGCTTGAGGGAACACACTGGCTGTGCTGGATCTCGTCCTGAGCAAGGGCATCCTGCTTGACCCAGGGTATGGACAAGGCAGTGAGGCTAAAACCCATCTGAGTTATGCCAGGGCATCTGTGGAAATAAGGGCCTAAGGATGCAGGGGAGAATAAAAAATAGCTGCTTCTGAGGAACAGATGCAAAATAGCTTGTTACTAGCCTTTTCTCCAGTGTATCAAAGAGACAGAGTGAAGGCAAAGAGATCTGAGGGAACCTGTGTAAGTAAAGTGTATGCACACCGAATTTATTAGAAATTTGAACTGTTATGGGAGTCCTCAATAAATATGCAGTTTGAACTCTGCCTGCAGTGCTGTGCTGTTCATCAGCCAGGCAGGGGATATCACTATTTATTCAACTACCTGAGTCAAGAGGGCCACTTTGGGGATAAAAAGCTTTTTCACCTTAGGAATATAAAGGAAAAGAGTGTGGGAAATTATTCAGTAGCAGAGGAAAGTACCCAAAGCACACCTGGTAGCTTTGGGGACAGGGAGATTAATATATTATCTATATATCTGTTGATGCCTCTGTACATTTCTGTTGTAGGTATAAAGAGCTTACTACGTTCACAGCATTATAGACAGGTTGTCTGTGGTGTGTTGCACCTGCATGTTCCTCTGATAAAGCTATGTTGTAAAAGGCCAGTCACCTACCCAGAAAGTAATGTGCATAGTTATTAAAGCAGCTTGGGGTTCCCAGGTTATTCCAGAGGACTGAAGAGACTGGCTACCATTGGATTTGAGGACTGCTGTGGAAACATTTCATGTTTCCCTCAGTAGCTTTTTGTACTGACTCCAGGGAGGGACAAACCTGTGGAGATGTATGTGGGAGAGAAGGAGCAGACAAAGCCTGCCTCTCACGATGTGTAAGGCATGTGTAGAGCTCAACACTCATTTTCTTACACTTTCAGGACATGCCTGCATAGTAGTGTGAAAGCTGAGCATGGCTGCTGGTGGTCTTGAGTAAAATTCAAGCTCCTCTCTACTATGCATCATAGAGTTTTCACACAGGAACTTGAAGTGTCAGTTTAGTTTCCACAATCCCAAGTGCTCCTATGATTTTTTTTAAATAGTACTGTATCACTTTATAGTCTGTCTTTATTTATGAATACCGTGCATTTGCTGTAAGAACTTCATTATGATTGCCAAATTATTCCTGAGATAGTTATTCCTATCTTATGAGACATTAAAAAAACCCAGTGTTTACTCTCTATCATATTTGAAGTACTTTGTATTTCAGCATTTATATCTTCTACAAGGTAAAAACAACACTTAAATGGGAGGAGGGGGGGGAAAAGCAATTACTGCTTTCTTGTATATGTCACAGTTTGGAGATCTTACCAGAGAACTGGAATGCTCTTGATCTATGAGCTCCACTCCTGCCATTGCAATATTAGAACATTTGGCATCAAAAATGAAATTGGAATCTAGTGTACACAATGTTAAGAAAAATTGCCTTTTCAAAGCCGAGTTCAGAAATATGATAGTCCTTACAGCCTGATTATGGAGGGGATTTATTGTTTGTTTAATTTAAGGACAAAGTACGGAACAAACCAGAGTGGCTTAAACCTGTATGTTTTCAATATCACTGTAGCATGACATTTTTACATAAACCACAGTGGCTGTGGTGGGACATTGCAACAGAGAATCAATCATGCACCCTGTGAAAACAAAGCTCTGTTTCACAACTACTTATTGACTTTTATTCAGTATGTAGTGCTAAGAACAAGTATGTTGCAAGAGTAGTTCTCTGATATTTACCAAAGAACAATTCTGGAGTCCTGTAACTTACTGACTTTGATTTTGAGACCATCTGTAAGGGTTAATAAGGTCCATTTTCTGTCACTGTTTATCAGTATTTGCTGACAGAGCTTAGCACTTGGAGTTAGGAGCAGTGAACACTAATTCAGGAGCTACTTACAGCTGTTTGCACAGTGTCCATTTTAGAGGGCAGAAACAGCCTTTTTCTCCCTCCCTCTTTTTGCAGTTGGCTACCACATTTGCAAGATCCATATTAATTTAGATCTCCAAAGGAGAATCAATTTTGCATGTTTTGACATGAGAAAATTTATCTCCTTGCCTTTTGTCTGACCCTGCTTTTATTTTAGTTCTTATTTAAATTCACACAGAGTCTTTATCTCAAAGGTTATCCTAACATTCATCTTTTGTATTTGTCACTGGAACAACTTGTTCTTGTCTATTGTATGAATATAGCCCTCAGATCTCCTTGAAGATCTCCTTCTACAACATAGTCCTTAACAAGAGAAAATAACGATTTCAGTAGTGTTCCTTTTTAAAAAATAATTACACCCCCCCCCGAAAAAAAAGAAAAAAAGAAAACCAGAAACAATCCTTATCATTCAACAGAGATGAGGTCACAGCCAGGAATAGCTTAAAAAAGAGACTGAACAAGCCTTGCTAAATCTGCAGAGGGTTATGATGAATAAAACTCATGGAATCCTGGTGTATTTTCCAAATATGATGGCTAGTGCAGCATAGAAAATAGCATCATAAAGGCTGTAGGCTGTCCCATGTTAACGGCAGCTAATAAAAACAATCCTCAAAGGACAGATCTCCTGTTGAGGTTGTAGATGAGAAGGAACTTAGCTTCTCATAAATGGTGTTCAATGAAATAATTCAAAAACTATATATGAGTTTTTATTAAACCTTAGAATCAATGTAAAAAGGAGAAATATTACCTATTACACATTGCTGAAACTGGTCAAAGAGGATAGAAGGCATCTTCAAAGATACTGAAAAATACTGAAGTATCTTTTTTCTATTCAATGAATATATATAATACTTAAGTGATGATTGAAAAGGTAGAAGCTGAGATGGCCGTTTCCGTGCTCCAGCCTTTACTGTTAAGGTGCTCAGGTTTTCAGATAATTCACTTCATTCTGTGTTACTTCATTCTTCAAGTCACCTTGAAGCCTGGAAAAGACATGTCCAGAGGAAACAGGGGAACCTGCCCTCCAGAGGTAATGATTTTTCTCCGTCGACTGTAGAGGGAGCCTAAAAACTAACTTTGACTTGGTGACTGACAGGCATGGAAAGGTGCAGGTTGAGGTGCAATCCCTGTGGCTGTGTTTACAGCCATGCACCACTGCAAACAGTCAGAGCTGGATGCATGCTCAAATGGAAGAGAGCACATATGGCTTCGTGCATTTTTTCTTCCTTCCTGTGTCTTTAGTAATGTTACTCAGCAAACATCCATCTTCACATTTATTTTTACTGCCATTGCATGACCATTTTCTTTCAGGCAACTCCTAAACGATTTTGCTTAGCCAGGGTTTTCTTAATAAGAAAAAATGAAAAGCTACAAGAAGCTCTTAGAGGCCTAGTCTTAAGAGTAGGTAAAGAAGTTTGTGATAGAAACACAAGATTTCTTCTCCTTTTTCACTTTTTAAAACAAACAAACAGGAAAATAACAAAAAATAAATACTTTTTGGTTTTAATGCGTACCTACCTTTCCTCTATTATTATGTATTTTGAATTATGAGTTTTGTTCAAAAATATTCCTGTGTCCTGTCTGCAAAATATCATGCAAGTACAAAAATGTAATAGCAGATGTTAGTCTTGCAGACATGTTCATCAACACATAGAAAATTAGATTTATCCTTCATGCTGTGCACTTGATAGCTGCCTTAAAAAAAAGGCATTCATCTGTATCAGAACATTTTAGCAGACTACACAGTTTGATGTATTTTAATGCTTAAAATTACTTCTTAACCTTCTGACATTTCACTGTTTGGATCTAACACAGCACAAGAATGGAAGCAGGCAACAGTGATTAACAGATCATATCAAGGCTGTTATTATGAGCCAATCTTTCAGAAGGTGAAAGATGGATACTCAAGGTGCCTATGCAGAATGAAACTTTTGCTGATGAAGAATGGGGTGGAACAGATTCATTCCCATTGTTTCAAAATTTCTTCCACTCCAGAATGGAGGGGGGAAAAAAAAAGCTTCAGAAATTTCCCTGTAAATTCTACAATTATTTGTGAGCTGGTAAGCAGCACATCATTTTGAGAAGTGAAAACAAAATGTTTCAGTTTTTCACCAGGTCCAGGGAGAAAGGTCACTTCTGGCTTTTTTCAGGGTGTGTCTCTTTGTTGCTCAACCCTGACTTCTCTCCTAAATGAGACTCCTACTGCAAGCTTCTATAGGTCTCAGAGCAGCTACTTCATCAGCTGCAGTACAGTCTGATGTCTTGTGCAACTAGGACACTGGTCTAGCCTACAACAATCTTTAAAAATAAAGCATCAGTGATTAAGAGTATTTTCAGCTTTAGATACAGAAAACAAAATATGTACACACATCCAAGCTGGCAGTTTCTCCCTCCTCTGTCTCGCCACCCCTAGGATTCATTCACTCCCTGCACCAGCTATCACCCTCCTCGTAAAGCATCCAGAGACCTCAATCTTTGGTTTGAAACTCAAGTCACAGTGTTTGCTGCACTCTGTTCTCCTTGGTTGGCAGTCACTAAGGAGTCAATGCCCAGCAGTGGACTGTCAGTGTTATCTCCAGGAGACCACATCCAGTCTGTTTCCAGGCGGGCAGAACTAGACTGGTACCATCACACTCGGGTCAGCACAGAACTTTCACTCTCCTGGCCCAGAGAAGACAGGAATTATATCTCATGCCAGACAGACCTTAAAAGACACTGCCTGCACTGCTCCATTCTTTACAGCTGTCATATGTTTAACAATAGTGTTATTTTAATATAAAAAAAAAAAAAAAGAAAAAAAAATGCTTTCAAAGGGTGATTATTTAATATCTAATCTTTTACAAGAGTTGACCTTTCATCAAAGTGCATCAGATTTTGATAATTTAGACTTGAAAAAAGAAAAACAAAACTGAAGCCAATGGCCACCACCAAAGACCCACTAAAGAACCAAAATAAACCACAGCCTCTGAAAATTTCAGAATAGACCTTCCCTTGTTACCTTGTGCTGGAAGATGGGAAGGGCCACATTCTGCTCCTGAAAGCTTTTCAGGGAGAACTGTGGTATTTTCATGGCCTATGCCCGTGGCACATCCGAATGCATAATGGGTGAGGGGGAAGCAGGGAGGACCATGTGCTTCCACAGCACTAGGAAGAGATTCTGGATCACAGATCCTCTAAAAACTGCTGGACACATACCCACTCAGCATTCCAACAAATGCAGGAATATTGAACTAGAAGGATAACTCTATTTTTTGATATTATGAGAGAGGAAAACCCAATGTTGTTTTGACTCCGAATATCTAGACTTGGCCTTTTCCAAGAAACTATCCACAAAAAATTTGATTGAAGAAACTTTAATATGAACAGGAATCCAGTTGTATGCATCCACTACCCCCAGTGACAGTGCCAAGCAGTTCAGAGGATCATGCCCATGGGATCCCATTTAGAACCTGCCTTGGTCTTGTCTTTCTCCATCCTAATCTCAACCCTAAGAAAAAGTCACCTATCCATCCCAACCTTCATAATTCAAGATAAGAGGAATCCACTTGGTTTCAGCCATAGTTGCAGCAACTCTTTTAAGGATACTTGCTCTGGAATCTTGCCTCTGATGTTATTTTTCACCCCAGGAGTTTGCACATTCTGGTTCCCTGTGCATTCAGGCAGGATAATATAGTGCAGACCAAGGTAAAGGAAGTCAGATAACCTTTATTATACAGAGGCACATACTGGAAAGAGAAAAACAGTGGTTCAGAGGTAAGCAAATCAGTCATGCCATTATTAAATCACAGCTCTAATATTATGTATATTCATTTTCAAAGAAATTCAAATGGGTACCTTGGTCCTTTTGCATGCACATTGGAGAGACCTTGAAAGAATTTTGTTTCTCAGTCCTCATCACTCTTAACTGCTGCTTTTTCAGGGCAGTACACAAAGTCACCAGTCACCTTTCAAAGGTTTGACAGGTATGTCTTATCACATCAGTTAAATCAATGCAAGAAAACTCTTGGTTAAGAAACTTGCAACCAAGTCCAGTAGCAGGACAACAGTTAATTCTTCCCTGCCACTGGCCTCATGTTCACCTCTAACAATAAGCCCAGTAATAAACCAATTAAGCATAAAATATTTATAAAGGCAAAAATAAGAACAGAGGAAGAAGTGAAAACCAACCATCAGAAAATTGTGCTGGCATTTTATTCTTCACAGCTGATTTTCATCTAGAAGATTGCTCAGTCACCCTTACAGCACAGGCACTGCAACATTGCGTAATGCAAAGCTGGCTGTAGGGTGACTTTTAGTGCTCCCTGCCTGTGCTCTGCTCCACTCTTTCTGTGCATCACAGGAAACAGGACCGTATTTGCTTTATCAGGAATGCTGTTCAGCTGTTTAAAGGAGACGTAACAGTCTCACCCTTTATTGTTCCCCCATGTAAGTAAGGCATATCCCTGACTCTCTGCTGCAGTTTGTGCCATGGCTCAGCTCAGGCAGCCTTTTTTAGTCAGGGAGAGAATGCAGAGGGTGTTTTGCCAGCAGACTTGAGCATCTCCTGTCCAAGCAGATGCTACATTAGGAATCCCTGCAGCTGGAGAATAACCAGGACAGCATAGTCCTGACAATGTTGTGCAGGGACTGGTCACAAGGAAGAGAACACCAGCTAGTGCCCACCTGCAGCAGCTTTTGTGATATACATGTCTGCAGTCTAGGGCAACCACTCCCAAGTGCCAGTGTTCATGAAAAACACCAGGTATGTGCAATATAGCAGCTGGTTAGGGGTGGATAGGCCATTTGGATCTCAGGGTAGAGGGCTTAACTAACTTAACAGGAACATTATCTACACTGTAGATGTAAAGTTATGTCAAACAGTCCTGCCTTCTGTATTGGCATCTTTTAAACAACCAACTAAGATGTTCTAAATTTTGGCCAGATTTGTTTTGAAGCCAGCCTGAGGGCCAGGGAATGGGAAAGGAGGTTTGCATTCAGAAGCCAGGAGCTTGAAAAAAGAATTTGTTATTTTTAAGCATCATGATCATTATAGCTTTTCCCTTTGAGACATCTGTGAGAGAGATAATTTATACTGGATAACTTTCTAGTTGTTTTTGGAAATGGAGGCATCATATGTCAGAACTGATTTTCTGATAAATTTCTCCTTTGGCTGACTTTTTCAAAGTTTCTGCTTCTCGTTTTGTTGGGTTTTTTGTGTGATGAACTGAAATTTAGTTGCACTACATTCAGGAACTGAGCCCTATATTGGTATTTACTGAAGAGCAGTCTTGGTCAAAAATATTTCTTTTCTTAGATGTAAAATAAAGGCAAAAGAACTGTACAGATATATCTGCTTTCAGGGATGCAATCTGTTTTTCAATACGAAAAATACTACCTCACCATTCTCCACTCCCCCAGATGATTCTGCAATTTGTACTTTAAGTTGGCAACAGCTGCACTGTTATTGCCTCCTTTTCCCCACTTTTACTACTACTGATGATACAGGAGGTTTTATTTAACAGGGAATTAAGTGTTTGCAATTAAGTTCCTCAGAAGTACTAATGACACCAGTAGTCCTTAAGTATGTGCTTAAGTACCTAGCTGATTGTTTAAAAATTGATAAAATAGGTACTACAAACCAAATTTTCTTCATTTCTTAATTTTATGAAGCAATCTGGTCTATTCCTCATTCTGTCAAACAAAATGTGGTGTAATACCAGAGATGGAATCTGCCTGCAAGCAAAAATAGCAGAGAAAGCTACAGTGCTCCCCAGAGCATCAAGGGAAAGGTTCAGGCCGAACCATCTGGGCTTAGTATTGCAAAAATTAAAAGAACAACAAGACAAGATCTTTTTAAATGTAAGTTTAGATTGTGCTTTAGAATGCTGTATCAGTACCTGTGGTATTATGTAATGCTACAGCATCTTTCCTAACTTAATTCATCACAAATCCTCATGTGATATTTCACATTTTAATCAAAAGGTTAGAACAACATTTTAGCTCCCATTTCCCAACATGAGCTGGAGAAAAATGAGTAGGCACAATATTCTGGCTAATCCCAGAGAGCTTTTTTTATCAATTTGTTAATGTTTTCAGATACATGTTTCTCATCTCTGTAAGGGTGAAATAAGAGGAGTTTGAGCATAAGAGAGAAAAGATCCAGGGGCTAAACATAGTATAGGTACTAATGGCTGGCAGCTACCCATGCCAGCTCAGATCTGGTATGATTTGAAGGATATAGCAAGGAGGACTTTTCAGTCTTTTTACAATGTTGATGCTTGTTTCTTAAATTTTGGGGCAATTTCATTCTCTCTGTGCTAAAAAATAGATTCCATTTTCAATATCAAGTATTAAAGACCTACCTTTTCATTATTCTCTATCCATAAAGAAAAATTGTCTTCAGATTTTTCAGAGCACAATAACTATAATTCCCTGATCTAGCGGATGAGTTAGAGCGTCCTAAAAGCTGGGAAATTTTGCTTTAGACAGATGAGGTGCTGAATTTCCTTTCTCTGCTGAGAATCTTTTAACAGTACTAATCCCCAGCTGCAACAGTAAATACACTGAGCTTTAAAGATGACTAAATTAGATACAAATCCACAGGGGATTTCCTATTACCTTCATAAATGTAAGTATCTCCTGCTGATTAAATGCCCTGTAAACATTCTTAGACAGTTACTCATGCAGGTTGATTGTACAGTAGGACTAAAGAAAAACACCTATGTAGCTGAATAAGGTATTCTGAAAACATTTTTAAAGTAGTAAGAGGATAGAAGAAGAGACTAGAAGTAAAGACTAGAAAAGCTACCACAATTTTAGCACTGAGAGGAAAAGAACAGCTGGGTACTGGTGGAGGGGCTGTGCATCTGTCCTGTTCATGCTTTCACCATCCAACAGTACTGTAGCTTAAGTTATCTCTACCTTATCCACACTCCAACCAGATATTTGTACCTAGATAGTGGGGTAAAATAGCACTATCATTCCATTTCTGCACAAGGTAAATGAATGGGAGAAATGTAGTAAACTATTCCATCTAAGGTACATATAAATAGATTGATTTGAATACATATGTGTTAAAATGAACATATATTTTTATGTGGATTTACTGCCACATTTTATTTTACCATCAAATTTTCTTATAAAATTTAAAATAGAATTAGTTGTCACTTAAATGCTTATAGCTCTAATGGAAATATCTCTGTTTCTCTTCAGTTTTAAGTGCCTGTTATGGGGCATCTATGTGGGCTTTTAGTTATGCAAAGATAATCAAACATGACAATGTTTTTGAAAATGAAGTCTACAGTAAATATTTTACATACAACACATATTGTTTATGCTAGTATTGGTTTTGGAGTTTGCTTTTGGTTTTGTTTTTATTTTGTTTGTTTATTTGGTTGGTTGGTTTTTGATTTTGTTTGATTTGGAGTTTTTTGGTTGGCTGGTTTTGGTTTTTTGAGGAATATCAGTGATGACATAGCAATAATACTGAAACAAACTTAGGAGTTTAACATTTAACTTTTGCTAGAAAAGAAATATTTGGGATATGGATGCATCAAACAGTAATGAATCATCTCCCACATGAGTGGAGCACAAAGTTCCACTTGACAATATTCCCAAGTTTCCTCCTCTGACATGTTCCCACTGAAACACAGAGTACCCAAGGGACAGATAGATAAATATTCCCTCAGCTCAGAACCATTCTGCATCTTCTACTGAGCCCACAGAATCCAAAAGTCAGTCCCACTAAGCAGATAGTTCTTCCCCACCTCCTCCTAGCAGGAATCTTTGATATTGATCTCCAACACAGATATCTTTTCAGGAGATTTGCATGATTTTGGAATCCTCTTCAAGTTCCTAGCCTGGGACAATAAGCAGTGGGGTGATGCAGCTCAAATTGCATTTTGCTGGTCTTTCTTCTTCAGCTTCTATGTTCTCCTTGTCCTCAAGGTACCCTCAGGGTGCCATCCTTTGAGACTTTAACTAAATATTTGTATAGACGAGAGCACTTTGTTCTTTTATGATTCATGAAAGTGTACTGGCCCATTAGCATCAGCAGGAATAAAATCCACTTTTCCTTTCATTTAAATAAATCTCTTGCATCTGTATGACTCCATCAGTCTGACAGTCTTAGCGCTGATGTACCTTTCTTTAAGTACAGACCAAATCAAAGCCAAAGGACAAAATGTCCAATAAACAGGGAACTCTATAATTCTTTTAACTGAAGAGAAGAAAAGAAAATGAAACAGAGTGAGATTACACAAGGTGTTGACATATTTAGGCTTCTGTAAGGCACCTAATATTTAGACTTCTGTAAGGCACCAAAAATGTTAGACTGCATTAAATCATTTAGGAGAATGAATGATATAAAAGAAGTATGCTTTTCATTCAAAGGATGATTGGTATGTCTCTATCTATAATCACTTTAAAGGGATATTTAAAAAAAATAGATCATTCTATCCTTTGAAATACAACTTTAAAATAATTTTCTTATATTATTATATGACTTTCTGATATTCAAAGAGTGAGAAAATTGGAATCATAAGGAGAACACGGTTAGGGGGTATTCTAATTTGGTCAGCAAAGTGGAAATTTCAACACCAACTCAAGTGTACCACTAAAGCCAAGAAAAAGAATGAGGCTGTAGGACAAGCAGAATAGCAGCTGCTAGCCTGGGAAAAAAAATTGCTCTGAAAAAACCCAGAGGTAAATATTTAGATGAACTTAATTTCTCATGGAATTTTATGATCAAGAGATTAACATGATAAAGTCAATGTATGCATCAACTGATGAACTGTGTTGGGACACTGTGAGCAGAATTCAGCTGCCTAAACAGGTGTCTAGTACTGTATGAAGGGCTGTTCAGTTCCCTAATCACAAGACCACGGTGCAAAATTATGCCAAAGGACCTACCAGCAATGAATACACATCTGGACTGGCAAATACAATTTAAGCAAGAAACCATCTAAGTTTTCACTAGACACATATAATTAGGCAAACAAACCCTACCTCTCTTACTACTGAATTTTAGTATCAGTGTAACTCTTACCAGGATGTGGTACTGTGCTCTACTTTCAACATCTTATTGTGATGGCTACAAGAAACTCAGCAAATATTTTGAGACTTTAAGAAAAATACAATTGACCATAGGCTAGAGTTTCCATATGGGAAAGTTAAGCCTGAGAATATACAGGTTTCCAATGTAAAAGATGAAATTCTGCTAACTGCCACCCAAATACAGATGCATTCTTAGCAAAAAATGAAATGGGATTTTTCACACAGGTGTCAAGGGATATAGCCTGGGGAGGGGGGGGCACAAAGAGTTTTGTTGTTTTCACTTATTACTGGAAAGTGGCAATTACATTTGAAGACTTACCTAAAAGAGCAGCTCTAGTTCAAACAAAAATTAAGTTTTTGTTGTCATGATGGATGTGGATTGGGTTTTTAATCTGAGTTCATGAACTGACTTCACCATACATTACAAGAAAAGCAAATTATAGACTTGGGTTCAAATTGATAGTGACCTTGAGAAGGGGGAGAAATGGGTCAACCAGAATCTCATGATGTTCAACAAACAAGGGGAAAAGCAAAGCCCTTCAAACAGAGATGAACAGCCTCACATACCAGCACAGGCTGGGGACCCAGCAACAGAAAAGAAGCTTCGCAGAAAAAGTGCTGAGGATTCTGGTGGACAGCAAGGCCAGTAATGTGCCCTCAGGGCAAACAAGGCCAACAGCTTTCTGGTCTGCATTAGGAGAGTGCTGCCAACAGGTCTCATGACTGGAGGGACACACCTGGAAGGTCCAGTTCTGGGCAGCCCAATGCAGAAGTAGTGGGGAGATTTGGATATAGTGGAGTGAGTAGAATGAAAAGCCACCATGGTATTAAAGGAATTAGCACAGGTATAGGGGCCCAGAGATATGCCACACACAGAAGAAATGCACGGCTTGGTTTCAACTGCTTGACTCAACTTAAAGTCAATTTAAATTAACCCTAAAGTTAGACTTTAAAAACATAGAAATGAGACCAGGGACTAACCAAATGCTGAAGCACGTTTCTATAATTCCTTTCAGAGAAATAGATTTTGTTTTGAGAATTGTTTGAAAAAGAGAGGGGGGTCCATATACAAATGGAGAGGTGAGGGGGGTCACAAGCTTTTCTCAATTGGTCTGCTAGTAGCAATTTTGACCTTTCTTTCATAACAGAACTTTCAGAAGATGAAAGGAAAGAACCAGTCCTTGGACAACTCCAACAAATGTGAAGCATTTTAGAGAGTAGAAGCTGTTTTTAGACAGTCCTTTTTATAGACTGATTGAATTAGTCTTAGCACAGAACTAGATTTTCTGGTTTACATAAACAATGATTCATTGTTTTGTGATTTGCAGTTCTGCATGGCTGACTTAAATACTGTTTAGTGGCCAGTCATTGTGAAACTACTTTATACTATACACAGGTGAATTAAAGGTGAACTTATTTCACACATGACAAGAAGAAATGTTGATGACATACTTGATCAACTGACTTCTTGAGCAATTTACAGTAAATAACTACACAAATAAATACAACAGACTAGCAGGAAGAAAAATGGGCAAGGAACCAGCCTGCCCATCTCAGGTATCTAACTTGCACCTAGCATTTTCCAGTCTGGGGTTGCAGTCTCTTCCAGTCCTTATCTGCATGCGAAGAGGCAACTGGAGGCTTCCAGAGGGATAAATGGATTGACTTAGGTGCCTCTACTGAGCAGCTGAGACCTTCAGAGATGCTTATTTCCCCCTTGTGCCAAAGGAACTGAAGCATTTCAGGGGGTTCCTTCCATCTGAGCACAAAATTTCTGCCCCTGCTATGTACCTAAGTGAAACAATGTTTTGTTGATGCTTTATCACCATGGAGTGGATCACATATTCAAAGCCTTGTTCTGTCCTATGAAAAAGTCATTAAACTTTCATTTTTTGGAAATTTGCTAGCAATTACTCATCCAGCAAAGTAACAACTCTGGCCTTCCAAAAGTCTTTTTATCCAATGTGAAAGTAAAGCACTCATATACTCCATACTCCCCAAGATGTCTCTGCTGTAACCTCTAGTAGGTTCTCAGCTCATTTACACAGCCACCAGTATTGCCACCCAACTGAGAACTGGATTCAATCCACCAACAGAGAACTGGATTCAAACTGCAAAACCTTTTTGCATTATCACTGATAGGATCAGTCTCATACAATTTACTTAAGGCAAGTGTCAATTAACTCTTTGGAGGTCAAACCCCCAAAATGTTGGTAATTCCAGTTGCCAGTCATTCGTTATGCAGCAGAGATATATGCTCATTGTGCCTGGACACAGCTGTTTAATTTAAAATTAACTATCTGCTCAGTCAGGGGGAAGATATTTTCATTGGTGCTTTTTGAGAAAGGGAGGGAGAAAATAAAATCACTGAGATGTTTCACATGTCGGGAGGAGGAGAGAATTGCATTATGAATGAAGCAAAGTAATCAACCCAGCTGTCCTTTCCCCATCAGCTTCAGCCTCTGCCATATAAATTAGGGATGACCAACTGTTTGGATATAATAAAAATATGCAAAAAAATTCATTATATTTTAGATTGCCTAATTCAGAAATTTAAGGATAAAGAGTCTTTGATTTAGATTGATTGGTTTAGTTCTGTGAATTTTCTTCAGGTTGTATGATCTGTGGGAAGTGTATTTTTAAACCTTCATGTTGTGGGGAGTCCTCACTGGATAAGAATGCATCTACAAATATATAAGTACTTATCAGGTTATTCTGAGGTTTGCCCTTTGTATTGTGAAAGCTGTAGGAAGAGAAGAAGACAAAGTTAAGGGAGGGAAATCTGAAAACAGGAAGAATTTTGAAGACACATTCATGTATTTGATGGGGTTTTTCACTTCCTTGAAAATTGTGCCCATCCCTGAAATAATGGGAAGAGATGTACTGTGAAATAGGGTTTGCTGCTGTCCTTGGTCTCTGCCTTTGGCAGAAAGTCTTGGTTTCATTGACATGGGATTGTCAACTTTCTGCAGTTTAAGGGAAGGACTCTCTATAAAAAGATTTCCAATTTGAAAAATGCCAAGGAAGTAGAAGGTGTCAAAGGTGTTAAATTGAGTGCACCGGGTTCATTATTTCAGTAATATACTATATGGAATATAAACTGAAGCTGTGAATAAATTTTATACACACACATGGTTTTCACATACCTTATTCTCTAATAAGATGACCTTTTTTATATAAGATAATACTGGTTGCCACTATAGTTCTGCAGTTCCACCATTTTTGTTTAGGAGAAGGCTCAAAACCCTTTATTTTTCAATATATTTTGCTTTTGCACTCAGCAAATAGGGTGAAATGATTCCACTACCACTATGAGAAAAGATTGGATGTATAATTAGGGTGCTGTCTCCTAATTTATAGTTCTCAAAAAAAAAAAAAAAAAAAAAAAAAAGAACTGACAGGCATAGAGGGTTAATGTTGACCCTGGCCAACAACTAAACACCAACCAGCAGCTCACTCACTCTCCCCTAGAGGGACTGGGGACACAATTAGAAAAACAAAAGCAAAAAACACTTGAAGCCTGAGATAAAGACAGTTGAAGTGAAGCAAATGGGGAAAAAAACCCAAATGGTGCAAAGCCCATCACTCACTGCCTCCTAATACCAGATTGATTCTCAGTCAGGCTCTGAGCAGCAGCTACCTTGGAAAATCTAGTCCCCCTCCCCAGTTTTTACTGTTTTTACAGTTTAACCCAGTTTCTACACATCCCTCATGGTATGGAATGTCCTTTTAGTCAGTTTGGGTCAGGTGTCCTGGCTGTGTTCCACTCCAGATTCTTACCAAAGCCCAGACTGCTCGCTGGCAGGACAGAGTGAGAAACAGAGAGAGCCTAGACATTGAGTAACCATTGATTAGAAACAGCAAAAACATCCCTGTCATTAACACTGTCTTGGTCCCAAATTCAGAAGAGCACTACATGAGCTACCAAGAAGAAAATTAGCTCCATTCCAGTCTCTTGTCTAAATTAATGCCTCAGTCACACCCATATTTCTTTAGGTTTTCAACCACTGTTTCCCTTTTACAAGTTAAAGCATTCAAAACAAGTACAAAGTCAGATTGCAGTGTAGAGTGAAAATGGGTTTAGTGTGTTTGATCACCTCCACTTGTATTAACCAGTTAAGCTCCTATGCTACCTGTTATTTACCTAGACTTGACTTTCTTTTTCACCACATGGTGTGGCAAGTGTTTTTCTAATAACAGAAGATTACTTTTCACCTTCTCTCTGCCGTTCCAGTTGTCAGGCACATCATATAGGTCACAACTGCAGCAGCTAGAAACTGAGCCTCCTCCATAAAGAGGCACAGACAGCCCTCTTATTTTCAAGGTTGTGTCTATGACAGAACTTAGAAGATAAATTGTGGCTTGCAGAAACTCTTAAACTTGCCAGCTTCACAACAGTGAAGCCAAGATACCACGAGGCTAAGGACAGACCATAGGACATATCAAGATCCCAAAAGAAATATTTATGCAGTCTGTATCAAACTAACTCAAATATCTTTACAACTCAAAATTTGTAGTGTAGTAGTTTCTTTGTACAGTAGAGAATAAAAAAGCCATTCTAGTTGATGCCCTGTCATAGCTCTTCTGCATGGGAGGTTGAAATCGTGGATAGATGTAGCAGAAATAAGTTCTCTGTGACTGGAAAAATTCTTATCTAAGGTATATAGATAATCAAGGTGTTTGGAGTTTTATCTAGGAAAAATCCAGGAGCATAGAGGATCTAAGAAGACACTTTTAAGATGTTGCCCTCAATGGACGTCTCCAAAATCTTGAAATCAAGCAGAACAGGTATGGTAGGATATATAAAGTTGTGGTTCAACATATGAAAGAGTGTGCTTACAATAGATCCTGTTCTGCAATCCAGTATCAAAGGTCCAGAGAACCCAATTAACTTTCCAGTATTTTCAGTAATTATTTCTGAGAATTTTCCCAAACAGAACAGGCACAAACAGGCATTAGCTTGTTACAATGAGAATAATTTCATTTTATTGGGTTCACTAAAAGGCTTTTAATCCAGAGCATACATACTAGAACAGCCATCAGTGGCACAGGAAACCCACATGCTCATTGCATATTTTGTTCTAAGGGGTGCCCATGAAACTCCGTTGCTGATACAAATTTTAATTTCCACTAGCCTATGTTGCTGAAACAGTTGGACATTTCCTCTAGAAGAGCCGATCAGGCTCCTTCTGTGATCAGTGGACAGGACAGGCATCCCCAGAGCTGGTACACACCTCCAGACACATCCAGTAGAATTAACAGGGACTCCACAGGTTAATTTGGACTACATGCAATAGGCTAGATGTCTTCACTGTGTGTCACGTTCACATTAACATTAGTCTGCAACATAAATTACATTGAAGACACTGATTTTCCCAGGCCCACCACAATACATCAGTGATGTAAAAAAACCCCAAACAATTGCTCTCCTGACCTGAGTCTTGGCTAGCAGGGATCTTGGGCCAGGCAGTACACAGAATCTTAGATGTTTCTGAGAGAGAACTGGACTTCAGATACCTGAAACAAAACCATGGAAATTTCAGTGTTAAATGTAAAATAAAATAATAATAAATAAAGAATCTCCCGTTCTCTTTTGTTCCCTTTATTTTTTTTCCTTCTGCAGCTTAGGGAGATTTTCTTCCCATTTCTTGTTACAAGAGGTATTCTAATGAAGGTGTCTTTCAAACCTGTTTTGTTTCTTGTCAGCTCCTTTTGGAACTAACAACAATGTCTTCAATTCTGGCATGACTCACATCTAAATTTTAAAACATATTTTGATTTATAGACAATGAAGGAAATAGTTCTATATGCTGCAGGTTCCACAGAACTTTGTTTTTCTTAAGACAGCAGATTTGCTTGAAAAAAAAACCAAAACAAACAGCTCTAATTCACTGAGTATTCAAAGATATTGTTGGCACAAATTATGACAAAAAACCAACTCCATTATGCTCCTGCTCAATAAATCAGGCTGGTTTTCTCCATGCTATACAGAAAAGAATCTGAACAGTCATCTAAATGTTGACACAAAATTTCTTTGGACATCTTGGACGTGCAAGTAGCAATTTGTATATATACTCTACTAAATATTTTCTGTCTATAGATAACTTAATGAGGGCTGTTTAAGGTTTGTAAAGCCAATCAAAGCATATATCAGTAAGAAGTTTCTACTGCTTTCTGTGTCAATTATGCTGAAATTGTTGTGAAACTCAAGGGAGTAAATTAGCTCAGGAAAGAACCTGCAGCCTACCCTGGCACTCTCTGCCTTTCTTCCCCTCCAAGACCATCTAAGACAGCACAGGGATAGCAGCAGCTGCCAGAGCCCATTGTTTGCTGATTGTACAGGCAGAATCCACTGAAAAAATCCTCTGCTTTCCACTGCACCAAGTAAATGTGTGTGTGCCTGTTGTTGGTCACTCTTCTGAGCTGCCTGTTTTGTCATTCAAGAGTGAACTGTCTAAGGGTAAGGGCACAAAAAGCACAGGTTACCAGGCTTCATTGGCAGAACTCCCATTTGGAGCAGGAGCAGAGTAGAACTCTGAGCACAAGGTTTTGAAGCTCACATCCTAGGAAAGTGGATGTGGATCACTGACTCCTTTCCTGAATTTCTCTGTAGTCTTGGACTATCAAGACAATGCAACATCAACTACATGAAAATGTACTCCTTATACAGAGTCCTTGAGACTGTGCATGCAGAATCACTGGAATCTGGACTGACTTGATGTCGTACACAATGTCAACAGCTTACACATCATACTGCAAACATCCAGTGTTAGGTTAGGTTTCCTCTGTAGTGAGAAAAAAAAGCTTCTTCAAAACCTTCCCTCAGCCATTATAGTTGAGTGGCCTGAATCTCCATAAAACTGCTCTCTGTAGCTAAGAAGGGAGGGTGGTTTAGATGCCTAAAACAAGGAGCTAAATATGCTTTCTACCTACAAAAATATCAAGCAGAAACACCTACTTGGCCTCCATCCTTTTTCAGTAAAGATGCATTCAGTTTTTTGCAGCAATTTTCCATCTGTGACCCTGGGTCTTAACATTCAAGGAATTTTCTCTAAGTGCTTAGCACTAAAGCACAATTGCAGAGAAAACTCATATATCATATTTGAGTCACGTGGAACACAAGACACATATTCGTGATGCTCTACAGCTTATGTGCAATTAAAAAACAACCTGCTCTTTTTTATTGGTAATATAATATAGAGCAGAGAAAATGAAGACGTATTATAAAAGTTTGGAAATAAAGCATCTGTCTAAAAGCTTATCTACTTCTTTAATATCTGATTTAAATACACTATTCTCTAGTCTTTGCATAGATAATTTCACGTGAATAGCTTCAAACCTTTCTTTAATTCCAGTTGTCTTCAGCAGCTTGCTGTGTGCATTGCTCTAGTGAAATCCATTTCACACATACAAGAAAAAAGGATTTGCCCTGTAGAATTCTTTTGACTTTTTACTGAAACAATTTTAATTTCATTTTTTGTCATTCGAAATAAGGAAACATCCCTTGTCTGTGAAACCAGACACATTCTGTCTTTAGGAATTTGCAGAAGGCTGCACCTGAACAATTTTAGTGGGGACTATTAGCAAAGCATCACAAAGGATGTGTAGAAACAGGGGATTAATCTTTTCGAGAATAGGATGCTGTTGCTAGGGCTCCCAGCACAATAGAACCTTTCTCGTTGTGTGCCCTTGCTGTTATCAGTGTTTAAATCTCAAAGAAAAACTGTTAATTCTGCAGTATGTTGTTGTGGGATTCCAAATAACCCAGAAGGATTTCAAACCAGCAGGCATGAAACTACTGTAGAGGTAACAATGGTAATTGTACTAAAGAATGTTAATGTTTTCAGTATGATGAACACTTTCAAATACAGTTACCATTAGTCATTAAAAAAAAAAAAAAAAAAAACAAAGCATGTGTGGTTTTAAGTGACAGTATAATAAAATTGTAATGTCCTTATTTTTCAGTTTTATATTTTGCTGTCATTCCCTCCTCTTTGTGTTCATAAACCTCATTCCATTTTTCATGCCCAGTTGTGAGCCTAGTTATAAGTATATATGTGTATAAGCATATAGTTATCTCTCTACATTCTTAAATCACCCTGTTTGCTGGAATAAAATGAGCTCTATGCAGAAGAGCAGACATTTCTGTAAATGGCTGGCATCTGTCAGCCTAGGTGTGAAATCCTCTGTGGAGTGTGGCCTTCTTTGTACAAGCTAAGTATCCAAGTGCCAAGATAAGGGAGTGCCAAATGAGTTACAGAATGTTTCCAGTAATGTCATTAAGGAATGATCAGCTAAACCTTTGAACATGGTTATCATAAAATGTTTCACCAATCAATATTTCCAAGTTCAGGTGCCAAACTGCAATTAGAGGCTGAAGGCCAGGAGTCATGTGGCACGTGGTGGCTGTGATGAGCCCTGTGCCCAGCCATAGCTATCAGCTGCCAGTCTGTGCTTTTTCAAAAAGCTGGGAGATCAGGGGGCAGAAAAGGAAAAGGTTGTTGAGTGACCAAAATCTCACAAAGTGTTTGGCTGGTGTAGTGTAGGTCTGAATTGCCAATAATGCTTGGCAGCTTTATGGTCCCTCATAGGAGAAATGTGAGTGAATGCACAGTAAAAGGAAAACAAATGCCTCTGAGGTATTCTGTTTAGGTATTTCTGGAATGCTTCCTATTTGTATTCTACAATTAAGAAGAACTGGAGTTGAAATGTGAACTAATATCACAAAATGAACATCCCTGGGTTCTGCAGCACAAATACGAGCACACACCTGGGCACTGCTACTGCTGGCCAAAACCTATTTTTTTTCAGCTCAAGATTCTAAAAACAGGGGAAATTCCAAAATCATGTAAGTATTTATTTCCTAGAAGGAGCCCTAGATGATTCTAGCCACAAAAGACCTACAGGCAAGTGTGAAGCTGTTGGTAGGATGAAAGGAGCAATTTTCTCTGAGCAGTAAAAGCTTCTTCCTCTTTTTAGCTGTCTCTGTCACTTAACCCATTCTCCTTGGTACACTGCCCCTGCCACTTGCCCTGCCTGGCAGGTTAGTGGTCATAAGATAATGAGCACTAATGAGTTTCTGCAGTGAATGTTATAACTTGGCTGAGGTTAAATATTACCAGCAGCCACTCGAATAATGAATGATAAAGAACATGAAGGCAACCTGTTGTTAGCACTTTGGCCTTTGAATGTCTGAAGTTGCTTGTTATTAGTTCTGACATTTAGCACAGGTATAGCACAGCCAGCAGAAATCAGCCGTAAAAGTGAAGACAGTTGTTTCAATATGCAAGCCATTACATACTTTGAAAATGTCTGTTCTACACTGGTTTTGTAGATTTTTTTTCCCTGATAATGTTATTTAGCTAAATTGTCTGTTTTGACTGTTTAAACATATAGACTTGTGGGAGGAGCACTTCAAAATGAACTTGTCAGGGTTATTTTTGTTCTGTTCCCCTTCAGGAACAGCTGTGATATTTTTGGATGCAGTATGGAAAATAACATAACTAACAAAAGTGAGTTGTCATGAGCAGAACCCAGTGATTTTAAAGTTTGATACAAAAATACTGTTTAGGTTGATTCAAAGTCATTTTAAAATTCTAGTCAGACTCTTAAAATAGTTTTGAACAAACAAAATTATATATAATATACTGAAAGAAACCATCCTGATATTTCATATGTATATGAAAAAGTATCTCAAAAAAATTTCAATGCTATTTCAATAAATGTGGAGGCAGAATGGAAGAAAAAATAATAAATATTTATTTGTCAAAGAAGAAACTGAAAAGTCATCTAAAATGTTAGAATTCTTGCATGAGAAGTGAGAGGCTTTCATTTCAGTTCATGCTTCCTTTGCTATTAAATGTTTAATGAGAAATTTTAAACCTGCAGCAGAAGAGAATGAAAAACAGATTCTGTAACACAGAATCCCATATAGTCCAGCAATGAGGATGTTCAATGACGGGTGTATTATAAAACTAGCTTTTTCATTTTTTAGAAGTGTTCTTAGTTAAATATTTTGCCTATCCACACTGTTTTGATTTGATAACCCTATTGATAAAATTGTTTGAAGTCAATTTGGGAAAAAGTATTTAGAATTCTTTTTGAGTATCAACCAAAAGCTAGTTGTGGTCATAGCCATAGCTTGTAAGTGTCAAATATTCTTAACAGTGAAGGAGTTCATTTTACTCCCATCAAGAAAGAAGCAGAGCCAAGTCTTAGAAGAAACAGGGTATTTTAAAATCCAAGTATCTGCCATCTAAATATATTGCTGTTTACCAGAACCAGTGAAAATTTGATTTCTTTGGTTTTCTGCAAGTCCTTGAGCATGGAAAAAAAAGCCCCAGGGGATATATTATTCATTATAATACATAAATGAAATGTTTCCTGCTCACATGCACAGCACTAGAAAGGATTCACTCCTTTATTACACCACTTTTAAATGTAGACTTGGGGGTGGGTGTGGTTGGTTGGTTTTATTAACACTGGACTTTGTCTTATTGTCTTGGGTTTTTTTCCTCATAACCATTCTAAATGATTAATTCATCAGAATTAATCTTTATCATCAGAATCATATGAATTTGAAATTATTTTAATTAGACAATTTTAGACAAAAAATATTTCCAATGAACTTTGCTTTAATTGCATGATGTGTTTTTGGGAAGGAGTGGTTAATTGATCGCCATTTCTTCAGGTGAAAATATAGGTTCTCTAAGCTTGGAGGTTCGGTAGGGGGCCTTCAATTTACTTTTGTGTCTATTCATCAAAGTCTGACTGATGTCCAAGCCTTCCTGCTGTGTTTTCTGTCTGCCTTCTCTATATTTGCCTGTGGTATTTTGGACCTTTTTAATTCTCTGCATCTTATTTGCATGCCAATACTGAAGAAAGTGTTTCTGTATGGCTTGGTCTCTCTCTTCTGTTTTACTCAAAAAGCATCCTTTCTTGTTATCCATAAATTAAATATTTCATACCCATAGCCTGAATATAAGGTGGTATTTATATACTATCTCCACTCCTGTGTTATGAATATATTAATTAGCTTGACATCTTACTTTTGTTGTCTCTTTGTTTTGCACACTAGAGTGAAAGAGTTAGCTTGAAGTGCTTCCATAATACAGCTATTTAAGTTTCCCTAACTATTATCTAATACATCTACTACCATCATTATATAATATTAATGACAGCCAGATTTCTTTCTGGACAGAGGGTTATTGTTATTACTGCAACAGTTGATCTTGGCTTGTAGTGGAAAGAAGTAATAACAGTGTAAGAAAGGGCCAAAATGGTTGGCCCTTCGTTCTTTGAATGTATGCCAAGGAAAATAAATTCATTATCTTTCTTTATCAGGTAATCTTGCTGATGCTGAGTGGGACATAGAAGAAATTGTTCCTCTACCATGCATAAACATCTCAACTGAAAGAAACTTAAATGGAGTAACCTCAAATATATACGTATCCCACGAAACAGAATCCAGAGATTTATCTCTTCTGCTCATTTTCATTGTGAGAGACATAGATTAAATAGATGTCCACCTGTCTTACACTGCCTCTGCCATTCAAACACACACTTGGACATTTGTTTGACAACTTGATTTGTTGCATGTTTGCCCAAGCTGCTTCTGATTGGGAGATAACCCTGCTCTTACAAGAGGTTTAGCTTAGCACTGAAAGTTGTATTGCTAACTGACTTTGTCATCAACTTATTCCTTTTACCGCTAAATAATGTTTCTGAGTAAAAAAATCAAAGAAATCAGATGTCATACATGACTCCCTGGAAAAGACCAGTAAAGACACTTAAGAGTTTCCTTGCTCTCTTTAACCACTCTGGTAGGTTGAAACAAATGACACTAATTCCCATCATCTTCCTTGTTTCTTAAGGGTGACAAACTCATTCACTTTTGCGAATATCTTTCAGATGTGTAATTCAGCTGACTTCTGGCAATTCGCAGGTCCTCGATCTCAGGTAATAAAGATCTAATAATTAAATCTGTCATTGAGGGCATAACTGCAGTATTTAGATGTATCTGCAGTCATAATATAAAGATCCTTGATCCATGTATATTTTTAACCCTCAGGGTTTTTCCGTGATTCATCAAATTGTCTCCGAAGAAATATTTAACATCCTTTCCTACATACTCTCTGACTTCCAGTCTGCCACCGAAACCTCATTCATCTGAGCCCTCTTCAGCCAGGTTTTAATACTACAGTGATTCAGAAGTGTCACTTCAGTTTTCTTCTCTTCCATTTCTCATTTTTAACTAATCCACATCACAGCCCAGTACCCCTGACACCTGCATGGTGTCAATCCTTCAAGATAAACTCTTTCTTACCTGATTGCGTGCCTGTTACTGGAAGTCAGATTTTTTTCATCAAAACAAACTCAAGTTGTTTGTTTTTAATTCTTGTTTCTATGCACTTAGATTCCTCTCTTGGGAATGGATGAATTCCAGCAATATAATTTAAACCTTCTCTTCTTTGCACATTTTAGCCTATTGTAGAAAATCTTGACCCACTCCAGTGTAAGTTCTCATGCCAAGAACACTCAGTAGAGTCCTCCCTGATATTTTCAAGAACCCTAATCCAATCCTGCTTTTCAGTTCTTGCTTTCTTTACAGTTCTTGTTTTCTTTTCAGCTCCTGTGATAGGATTTTAATTTTATTTTCATAATTAGGGCTTTTTCCTGGTACGAGTTCTGGTTTTCTCTACACCAGCTGCCAAGGACTCCTTGGCTCTCCACTCCTCTTTCTTTTGTGCACTAAATGTGCTGTCTTCTCAATTTCCAACTCATCTTGTGTTCTCACCTCTTTTTTTTTTCTTCTTCCACGAAGCAGACCTCTTCTCCAGCTCTAAGTTCTCTCTTTTCCTGTGTTTCCAGATTCTCTTTCTTGTTCTGGAGTTTGCCCTATGGTTCTGCTATGCACCACATTTGCTGAAAATAAATATGCCCAAAATTCGAGGTCTACAGCTCAAGCATATTGTCATGTATTACATCTTCCCTCTCTTGGACATCCTCGCATCCGGAAGTCTGTCACCACCTTTGGTTATGCCACTTCATTTTACTGAGTTCCAGATGATAACTCTACAGCCAAAACCAATACGTATATTTGTATGCTGCTGGCAGAAAAAGGGGAGGAAATTATTCACCAAAGGTTTTAACAAAGTAATTCAGCAGGCTTGGTCTTTATTGAGAGTCTTCTTTTTCATGACAAAGTCTTTGTCAAGCTCATGAATTCACATTAAGTTCTGGGGTCTTGAAACAGTTGGAATGATTATAGCATAAATGCATAAGTCTTTAGCTTTAATTTCTAATAGGCATAGAGTAATTTATATTTCTTTATGGGAGAGGGGTTAAAAAGAACCCTGGTATATATATATTTTTCCCCCTTCTTTTTTTTTTTTTCTTTTTATGTTGCAGAAAAGCTAGTATCAGGTTAAGATCTGTGCAGCTATAAACCTTTGCCACTGGCAGGAATCTAGCAGTCACAAACGATTAGTTCTTTCTGTGAATGGTTCAAGGTTAATTTTAGCCTCCTAAACTGTCTCCTGCCAGATCTGATAAGTTTTCTGCTTTAGCTCCAGCTGTCTGGTCCCTGATGGGATTTGGCTAAAAGGAGGATGGCATTATCAGCCCATTAACTATCACTAGCAGGAGAACTGTGATGCTGATGAATATTGATCACCTGTTCCACGGGGTTATCAGATGATGCTGAGTGAACCTGACACTTGGTTGTTTCTGTGGGCAGTTTTACTTTTTACTGGCTGATGGCACTTCTTTCCCTGGTCCTGCCCGTGGAGGAGAGCAGCACAGCAGGGCATCTCTGCTTTTGCCATCAACAGGTTATGTTTGACTGCAGGAAGGGATTGCAGTGAGCACTTTGCCCCCTCTCTGTCTCCCTTTTCACACAGATTTGCAAAACATTTTTGTTAGGGGAGCAGGAAAAGGCCCGGGTGGTTAGAAAGGATTCTGAATAGGCTTGCAAACACTGGAGGGATCTCCGTGGTGCTCTCTAAACTGAGGATGGTTTCCACCACTGTGGTGACTCAGCTGTGTCTAGGGTGGGTAGGTGCATTTCTACTGAAGTTGTGCCAGGGGAGGTTTAGGTTGGGTATTAGAAAAAGGTTCTTCCCCCACAGGACGGCTGGGCACCGAACAGGCTCCCCAGGGCAGTGGTCACAGCACCAGACTGACAGAGCTCAAGAAGCATTTGAACAATGCTCTTGGGCACATGGTGTGACTCTTGGGGCTGTCCTGTGCGGGGCCAGAAGTTGGATTCAATGATCTTTATGGGTCCCTTCCAACTCAGGATATTCTATGATTCTAAAAGATGTGGAAGGTCTACCCAATAGGAGAGCAGTGTGCAACCCAGATTCCTGTGGACACTTGAAATCAGAGGGTGCGCTTGGTTGTTTTGTTTTTCAGAGCAGACAACTATGAAAAAAAAAAAAAAAAGAATCTGTCTACTGCCAATATTTTCTTCCTAACCAGAGCCATATTTCTCTGGGTTCTGGAGGCTAAACATTATTTTGGGTTGTTTTTTTTTTCTAAATCAGTTTGGAAAAAAAATGTTTTATTACTTTTCAAGATATAGCATCACAAATTCTGGGACTAGAATCAGGAACAATGCATTATTTATTAATACATAAAATATCCTGTAAACTAATAAAGTAATAATTTGATAAAAATTCCTTACTTTAGATGTTACTTCTCCCTTTATTTCATTACTCTAGCAGCCACAATTCATTCAAGAGATGGTGGAGGGGGGAGATAGGAACAAATCATGGTTATCATGTTAAGACAAAAAGTCATGAACAAGTATTTCCTAGGAATAAGCAGTATCTTGGAATAAAGATTTTAAAAAGTGACTTAACATTATCTTATAAAAATGAGGGAAGAACAAACCTAAAAGAGATGGTCTAAAATTTCCTCCGTGTTTTGGATTTTTTTGTTTAATCTTGCTCCAGTGCCTGGTAGGAGAGGAGTAGACTTTCTATTCAAGATAACTGCATCTCCTTTTAATTCTAAATTAAATGCTCAACAGATTTTTAAAAATTTTAATAACAACTGTTGCAATTTAGTTTGATAATTTTAGGGAACATTAGACAGAAGTATTGTATTGTTTTCTTTTTTCCTTATGCTTCTTTAAACAAACATCCTAAGAGATATTGTCTTTGTGTACAAGTATGATTTCTGAACATGGAAAATTCTAGTAGCAATCATCATTTCCTCAACTTTTTATTTCAGCTTAATCAGTAAAATGGGTATCAGTTTTAGCATGGGAACATCCATATATGAACATTGGAGGAAAAGGAGATTATAGTGTCAGAAATGGAGATGATTTAAGTGTTGCTCTCTTACTTTGGGAAAAAAAAAAATCTGAAAAAAACCTCCTAATTTAGAAAGGGAAAAAAAAAAGTCATAGCCTTCAGCAGATGAAAGCTTTGGAAAGCTTACAAACTCCAGCTGTTGCCAGCTGGCTGTGACCTGTAAGCAAGGCTTCCCCAGTATCATAGCAAAATCTTGGCACCCCCAATACTCTTCAGTTTGAGAAAGAAGGCCTGTCCATTAAATTGTACCTGTGCTCTACTCAAAACACATCACGACCAACACACCTCTACCAGTACACTTGTTTTGACACATCAGCCCATTTTATAAATACTTGGGTTTCTGTGAGAAAATGTTTTCTCAAGAGGGTCAGGTACTTCAATGTTTTAACTCAGCACCATTAGAATGCAAAATGGTAGATGAGAAATTGGATGGGGAGAGAAAAAAAAAGGAAGGAAAACAGAAGAATGACATAAGGGTCTGTTGTGGCTTGTGTTTTGTTGTTGGGATTTTTTTTAAGTTAGAGATCAATAACACTGTTATGGTCTTGATTACTCAGTGGAAATAGTTTGAGGAAAGCACAGAAATGTAAATTGAAATGCTCAGCCACCAGCTACAAATGTGTTCCTCTTGATGGCAGATTATTTTCACACCTATAAATTTGCAAACACTATTTAGTTCGACTTTGCATCTCCCAGATGTTTTGTCTTTATTGGCAAAAAACCAACCAAACAACCAAACAACATAACCCTGAAACAAACCAAACGGAAAACCACCATGGAATCAACTAGCACAAAAATACTTGAAGGATGAAGTTATTCAGAACCATTTTTTGTGCAATTTCCATCCAAACTCCTGTTCCCCACTATCTGTAGTGGGGTTTGTTTGTTTGTTTGTTTGTTTCTTTGTTTGTTTGTTTGTTTGTTTGTGTTTTTTCTGTTTTGGG
>VXBB01006750.1:98196-123171 GCA_013399915.1 Illadopsis cleaveri | reverse complement strand
GTTGGTTTTTTTCTGTTTTGGGGGGGGGGTTTGGTTTTTTTGGTTGGTTGGTTGGTTGGTTGGTTGGTTGGTTTTTTTTCCCAGCTGGGATATCTGCAAGATGTAGTTGTGACACGTAAACCTTGAAAATCACAAAAAAATCACAGAAATATCTTTTTTGATCAAATATCACCTGTCATAAAAAGAAGAAAATAGGAAAATATCAAGGAATTATACTTTCGACAGAAATGTAATAGAGGAAATCTAATCCTCCTTGCCCTTCTTGATTTTTGACAGTTAATTTCTGATTGTATATTGTAGTAACCCCATAGTGCCTTTGTAGAGCTTACATATCTGTGTTCCAGTGTGTTTCAAAAAAGTCAGTCTTTCCAGGATTGCTAAATGATAGAAAAGCTTAATCGAGTTAATACTTCCCTTTTTGTGCTAGGAAACAGCAGAAACCAATCCACAGTGAACATGGGATTTTACTTTCACAAAGCATTTTTGGAGTCCCAGAGGAAAAACGAACAAATAAATTAGAGATCCTTGCTGAGTGGTTAAGGCTGGACACAAGATGTCCTTGCAGACCCAACACATTTGAAGATGCATACATTTTGGCCATAAAGGATTGACTCCTAGCAGTTCTCAGAAGAAGGAGCAGAGCACCCAATATGCCAATGTTCCAGCAGTACAGCTCTGTATCCCCTCAGGAGATGTGCTGCTACACCCATGGATATTTCAAGAAAAACTCCACAAGCAAACAAGAAAAGAAACAAGAAAAACCAACACACACACACACACAGACACACACGTTCTCACTCTTATTCTTGTTTCACATTAATTTTCCCCTTTGTCTCAGATCATGACAGAATAAATGCTGGTATATGGATGCAGTCAATATTTTCCACAGGTTTTTAGAAACTCTCTGAGGACATCACTCAAGTCCAATAGACCAGAACAACCTCTGGAGGTGACAGAGTTCTCCATGCAGTAGAGGATCACTAAATGACACAGGCTTGAGCTGTCTCCGAAGAAATGCAAAGGTGTCTTCCACACCTCATTAATTGTGTGACTGTGACAGATAAGGGACCTCAGTTAGGGACCTAAACAATGGGGCAGAATTCTCTCCCGTTCACTGATTTTTCATAGCTCATCTTAAAGAGAAAATAAGAGCTGTCACTGTTCTGTTGGTTTCTCTAATAGAGAATAATACAATTTCTCTTTGCCTGACAGTACACATCCAAGTGTACTTCTATGCAAAAAATGGGAATTGTGGCTCCCATGAAAGTGTTCATGTCTTCCAGAGTGACTTACGCTCATTCGCTCATTGGGCTTGGTCCGGCTTCCAGCTGAGGAGGAGCAACTCAGCCACTCTGGAACAACAGCATCCACCTATGGCATAATTCAGATGCAATAACTGTGCTTTGAATTCATAATTTGTTTAAATGTGATTTAGCTTTTAAGTACAAAGAAGCACTAATGTACATGCAGTCAGTGATAAAAAACCACAAACTGAAGAGAAATATGACAGAGTAAAAACATCACAATAAGCACACTTGTGGATGACACCCTGCACTGGAAAACTCAGGAAAAGTGCTTGATCACAAGTTTGGTTTTGAGCAAAAGCTTCTTGAGCCTTTTGAATTCTGTGTTTGGAAGCTTTGAAGTTGTTTCTTCATCTCATGGTGAGCCTTGTAGAGGATGGATGTGCATACTGTCTTTCTGGCCTTTGAATCTTCTTAAATCTTATATATGTGTAATGTTTTTTAAAAGCCACCAGAAAGCCTATTAAACACAATAGCTCAAGCATAGCTATAGAATATATACTTCAATGGGGCATTACACATCAAAGGACTGTGACAGAGCAGGACTATGAAAACACTGATACTGGGACAAGTAAAATACAGTTATAAATAAGACTGTGTTACTGTGTGACCTCAAAAGTCCTTGTTCAGCAGGCAAAAAAGAGTATGTGGTGAAGTGCTGATTGTAAATGAAAGGCTCAGACATCCAGCAGCACCAATCCATTCCTAACCTTTTGAAATGTTTTCTAGAATTTGCACAATTAGCCCCCTTTCCTGTTTCTGATCTGTCCTGGCTCTGATAGGGGTGGACATCTTGGAAATAAGGCACCACCTCTCAAACATGCATACTGATATTACAGTGCAGTAAAAGGCAGCTGCACACTTATTGAGGCTATTGTTGTGCTACCTATTGTGCTCAGCCTGCCTTTGGTAATGGCTAAGTTCATCACAATCAAGTTTGCACATACATCAGGGATCAAAGACACAAGTGAAATGGGCAAGAGGTCATGGGCATGTCACTCATTAATTTCTGTTTATTGATCTTGATATGGTAAAGAGATGCTGATTTGGGAGTTGGATATTCTGCCTGTTTAATGACAGACAGTGTTTCCTATCCCTCTCTACCCACTGCTTGTTATTGCCTCCTTCCCCTTTGCTGTGAATATTTGCAGCATTTGTTTTAATTTTGATGTGGCGGCTGGCATTCCAGTGGGGAAGAAGCTGCTTAGGAGATAGTTATTCCACATAATTCTCTGCCTCTTGGTTTGATGGGGATTATTTAGCATAGGAGTGATTATGCAGAGAAGAACATTTCTGAGCTGAAATAAAAGCTACTCTTCACAATATATTAGAGAAGTGGAAGCTTAAAGGGGCATGGTTAAAATGGTCTCTTCTGAGAAATTAGGAAAGATCAAAGACAAAATAACTCTCAACAGTATTAAAAACTTTGGCCAAAATAACTCTCAATAGTATAAAAAAAACTTTGGCAAACTGACACAGAAAAATAGAGCTCTAGAAACCAGGCTATGCATTAGAAAGGCAGTGGTAGAAATCACTGACAAATTACTGTGCTCTTAAAAGTTCTGGAAATCTTGGACAGAGAGCGATTCTGCTGCTCTACGTATGGTGCCATCAGCACCTTGCACCCACCAGTTACCTTACCTCAAGTAAGTGCCTAACCATTTGTCACAGTTACCACAAGTCCATTCTGCCCTGAGGAATCCTTCTGAAAACATTTAATTGCAACCATATGTTCCCATCAGAAGCTTGAACAAGTCAGCATTTCCTTTGCTTGTCATCAAAGCTTTATCACCCAGCTCTAATTGCCAAATCTATCACGAGGGGCTGTAGAGACAACTAAAGGAGTGTGTTGCTCATCTGCAATTAAACCTTCACCTCAAAACTGATTGCAGGTACTGATACTTTGGCCAAAGCTGCTGTGAGTGCTTCCTACTCAAAACAAGGCTGATAGGCAGGCTCTGGTGTGGTCAGGGATGGGGCAGAGGTGGGGGAGGCCACCTGTAAAAGCAAAGTTACACAGGGCGCTTGCCCAGGGACTGTCTACTTTTTTGTCCAAGCGTATGTCACCCACATTTGTTGTTTCTTTAGAAAAGTTGAACTAAGGCAAAAAGGTAGCCAAAAAAAATTCTGACAAATTACTGAAATAGCAGAGTTTTAGCTGGCAGCTCGAGCATAGCTACCTGATGAGCTGTTGTGAGCACAGAGCTGGAAAACATCACAGAGCCAGCCTTAGAGAAGGCTGAGGACAATGACAGCTGAAGGTTTGGAAACAAGATGCACAGGAATGCTTATTTGCTATGAAGGAATTTCTGCTTCTTCTCAGAACACTACAAATGGTGAGGTTATTTTGCTCATCAGCTCCTACTACAATTATTTCTTTACCCAAATTTGTTTAATTTCTACAGAAAGCAGATGAACATGTTTTGTCTTGTTCATTAGATTTGCCCTGAATGGTCTACTCTTATGTTTACAATGACTGAAATAAAAATATTAATTGATTCTTTAACCTCATTTCTGACCATTAATGGTACCTGCTTTTCACAACCATGTGCATTTGTGATAGCTACCCTTATGAAGGCCCCTGGCTATAACTGTGCTTTCAGGCTGTACTTCCATCTGCTTAATTCCTTTCTCAGACTTTAAAACTGTCACATCTTAATAATCTACTAAACCCCATAAAACCTGTGCATTGCTTACGTCTGTAAGCACAGACTTTTCCCTCTGCATTAACCATGACCTGCTTGCAACACCAATAAGGGAAACTTTTGTCAAATGGTAATTCACTAATAAAATTTTTGATGTTCACAAAAGGAATAAACACAGAATGACAGAATATGCCAAGTTGAAAGAGACCCACAAAGATCACTGAGTCCAGCTCCTGGCTGGCCCTGCACAGCACCATCCCCAAGAGTCTTATAATGTGCCTGAGAGCATTGTCCACATGTTTCCTGAACTCTGTCAGGTTTGGTGCTGAAATCACTTCCCTGGGGAACCTGTTCCAGTGCCCAGCCACCCTCTGGGTGAAGAACCTTTCCCTAAAATGTAACCTAGACCTCCCCTGACTTAACTTCAGGTCATTCCCGGAGGTCCTATCACTGGTCACCACAGAGAAGAGATCAGAGCCTGCCCTTCCTCTTCCCCTTATGAGGAAGTTGTAGACTATTAAAAGAAAGCTTCAGTACCTGCAATAACGAAAACATTAGAAAATTTTAGTAGTGTATAACATCCTTCAGATGATGGTGCTAGATTTATTAATACTAGCATTTTTGGGATTGAACAATGTTTTGATAGAGGGTTGAATGTCGCCTGCTTCAACAGGGGTAAAAACTTCATAAAAGAAGCAATGTACCTGTTTTAAGGGCTCCAGGCACTTCTCTTATCCTGTTGCAGTTTGGTTTAGAGTCAGATATTTCTACCAGGATAAGATGCTGCTGGCCTAATCCTGTCCTGGGCTGCATCAAAAGCACTGTGGCCAGCACGGCAAGAGAGGGGGTCCTCCCCACTTACTCTTCTCTCATGAAATGCTGCCTGGGGTGCTGCATTCAGCTCTGGGGACCTCAACACAAGAAGGACACGGAGTTGTTGGAGCGAGTCCAGAGGAAGGTCACAAAGATGAGCAGAGGGCTGGAGCACATCTCATAGGAAGTCATGTTGAGAGCACTGGTATTGTACATACTGGGTAAGAGAAGGCTTTGGGAGAATTTAGAACATCCTTTGGTAGGTTTAGGTGAGATATTAGGAAGAGAAGGGCAGTGAGGCCACAGCAATATGTTGCCCAAAGGAACTGCAGATGCCGCATCCCTGGAAGTGTCCAAAAGCAGGCTGGATGTGGCTTTGAGCAACCTGAGCTAGTGAAAACCCATGGCAGGGGGCTTGGAACTAGATGAACTTTAAGGACCCTTCCAACCCGCACCATTCAATGATTCTGTTATAAGATTCAGTCTGGTAGGTAATGAATCATTCAGTTACAACACGCCAGCTGTCTGACCACCAGACTTTTAGCATTTCAGTTGAGGTAAGTTTTGAGAGGAAGCTTGCATATGGACAGTGAAGTCACTTTGCAGAGTTTTCTGCCATGCAAAGGGGGCAACACGGGAAATAAAACTCTGTGACACATTTCCCAGGATGTAATTTTGAGTAATATGCCCTCAGTTTTGGAAAAAATATTTGATACAATAGATGAAGATTTCAGACCCCCCTGTGACCTGGGCTCCAAATGTTGCTGTGATAAATGGGGCAAGGGAAGGCTAAGAATTTTCAGGAGGTTTAACAAAGAAATAATATCATAAAATGAATATGACTAATATGGGAAAGTAAACGCAGGTCATGGAGAGGATTTATTGGCAAGGCTGTGAAGATTCAGACAGATAACTTCAGGGCATGTATGAAATGATAAATCACAAGTATCATGGAAGACCTACACTTGTTCTTTTTAAACTTGAACTTTGCTACTACAGAAATGAAAGAGCAAGCCTCAGTATTTCTGCTGATTTCATAGAATTTAACTTAAATAACTATAACATGTTTTCCTTATCTTCATAGCTTCCTTTCCCAAGTGAATAACCATAAAATGCTGAAATTTTTATTTGACCACTAATAAGAAAATAGAAATTCTAACTGAGAAAATGGAAAAGAAGATTAATTAATCTTTGTCCCCTTATAGGGAAAACAGAATAAGCAGAATACATAGAATTACCTGTCATCTGATTTGTAAGC
Organism: Illadopsis cleaveri; assembly: GCA_013399915.1. Lineage (NCBI taxonomy): Eukaryota > Metazoa > Chordata > Aves > Passeriformes > Timaliidae > Illadopsis > Illadopsis cleaveri. The sequence goes on along the minus strand of VXBB01006750.1, from coordinate 117,151 downwards.
ATAGAATAATACTAAGGTTTCATTTATGTCTTATCTCACCATGAACAGAAACTTGTCACAGAAGAAGGTACATGAGAGAATCAAAAGGATGGGACAAAAGATGAAAGGGAGCTACTTTGCACCAGGGACTTAAATACTGCCCTTATTAAACACACTTTTTTTAGCACTATGCACTGGAGAGCAGAAGCACCAAACCAACTAAGCAATAAACTCTCTAAAGCTTTCTCACCTGCTCCTATCTGTAGGTTTTTCATTGCCCAGGTATACAAGAGCTTGTCTGCTGACCTGAACTAGTCAAAGGGATATTCCATACCACAGAATCTCATGCCCAGAATATAAACTGGGGTGAGTTGGTTGGGAGCTGCCAATCACTGCTCAAGGACAGGCTGGGCATTGGTCAGCAGGTAGCCAGCACTTGTTTTTCTCAGGTTTCGTTCCTCTCTCTTTTTGTTGCCTGTTTTATTATATTACTACTAGTAGAAGTTAGTAGAAATAACATTTTCATTTTATCTCAATAATTAAACTGTTCTTATCTCAACCCATGGGTTTACCTTTTTCTCCAATTCTTCTTTCCTTCCCACCATGGAGGCATGGCAGAATGTGTGTGTGAGTGAGGAGCTGCATAGTGTTTAGCTGCCACCAGGCTTAAATCTTCCCATCAATGACACTTCCAACGATTTGATATGAATCAAGGTAAAGTTCCATGCTATTTGATTGTAAAATAGGAAAATTAAATATCAAAGGCACGTTAAAATACCTGGTTTTAATTTTCTTTTTTCACTAGTCCAGCAGTGCAGTTAAAACTGAAGGAGAATAATATATCAGATTTCATCAGATTTGAGGTCTGAGAACTTTTTGTGAGATCTCCATTATGCCCTCTAGGATTCTTGTTTTGCAGAGCAACAGCAGAAAGAACACAGGATATGACTTGTTAGATGCATAATTTCCATTTAAAATTAAAATAATGTCAGTACTGACTAAGTTATTCCTGGAATTTATATACATTTTCTAACCCAACTGACAATAACTTCAGTCCTGTTATGCTTCTATGATTTTTCCTTCATTAAAATGTGTAAATAAATGATGTGGTAAATTATCTCATGTCTAACTCTTGTCTTGTTTGTAATCTAGAGGGAGATGAAGTTCTTAGAACAGGGCAGGAAAGACAGAAAATACAAGATGATTAACTTATCTTCAATTTCACTAACAACAGGACTTTTTAAAATAGATGTTTATTCTTTAAAACATGTTTTTCTAATGCAGAGGAGTGATCCTTCTATGACAGTAATCTTTTACCTTGAAGTGGTAAAGAAAACGCCCCCTAACAGAGGTTCCCACAATTTGAAATTAACCCTGAAGGAGTTCTCCACAGCCATTACAGAAGGCAAAGGATGGGTTTTTTCTCCTGATTATTTGTATTCTAAATAAAAATAAGAAATATAATCCCTCCATTGCTCACTCTTATAATAAAAAATGTAATTATTATTTATTCATTCCTCATGCAGATGACTGTTGTTGCCAATAGGCAAATAAAATGAAGCACTCTGTCCCAAATAGTTTATAATTCATGTTTGCATATAATGGATGGGAGAGGGATAAGTAAAATGAAAGAATAATGGCTATAGAAAAAGGTTCCTTCAGGCCCTTTGGTTTATTCGGCATATGTCAAGGTAAAATGACAAACATACATCTGTGTTTGTACGTTGTATGAAGCATACATAGCACAAAATCCTAGTTATGGTCTGACTAAAGCTGTGAGAAGATGCACCCTGTGTTTTTGGGCAAAGGACTCACAGTCAGAGGGGAGAAGCCATGAAAGAGTGACAATAAAAAGCCAGTGGAAAAAAAGCACAAAGTTGATGGGGAGGAGGAAGGGGAGTGGGTGGGAACAAGAATGCATCCCAGAGGCTGGTATTATAGGGCAGGGAAGCCTCATTCCTGCAATGCAATTTAGCTGGAGGAAGATCTACGGGCTGCTCCAGCAGACTTGAATTCCCCAATGATGGTCCCCTTCCTGCTATTTTTGGGAATAGTCTCACATTCCTCAGGGTTCCCAAGAGCCCAGAGCTGTCTAATGTTGACAGTGCAACAAACTGGTGATGCTGAGCTCAGATGTGCCAAGGTGCTTTACAGAAAAGGATCTCTGGGAGAAATTGTTAAAGGTTCTTTCAGATAGAAAGAATAAATATGTTCTATATATATCAATAAAATGCCAATTAAATAACATAATAATGGTCAAGTCACACACAGAGCATTCAGTACAGTCTTCTTTGATGACCAAAAAATGAACAAAAAATATTCCTTCTGGCAAACCAAATGAAAAAGTGAAAATTAAATACTGGCATCTTTCTTCTATAGTTGCACAGGCTTGTTTCTTTAATGAGGAATCCCCCTTTGCTCTCTTATGAAAGAGAGCTCATGAGAGCCAGGAAGCCAAACTTCATTTCAGAAAAATACTCCTCATCAGTGAAAAGGATGATTATGCACACAAACCCGGGGAGGGGGGAAGAAAAAAAAAAAAAAAAGGAAAGAAAAAAGACAAGAACAACAGAAAAAAAACCTTCCTGGCCATGTTGCCTACAAGAGCTGACATCTGCCTTTACATTTGAAAATTACCAAGCAGTGCCAGTTGGCATTTTAGGCTGGCAAAATATGCACAAGTAGGGCACAGGCTCAGAGTGGTTATTAGCCCATTGAAAATGTAATGAAAAATCTGTGCACATGGGTGGCTTAAAGATAGTTAAACATGATGATTAAATGTAAAATGACTGTAGTTTAAGAGCCTGTCTCAGTGGACATATTTAGTCTTGTAAAAATTCCAGAGCAACCAGGCTGCTTCCTTAACTGTAGTTGTAGCTGGTTGTGTAGACAACTGGGGGAAGTTTGAACAGGCAACATGGGATTGCACAGGCAACCCAGGATTGTACACAACTGAGCATCAGACCAGGGGAATGGTGTAAATAGAAAAGGTGATTTAGCCTTTCTGTGCCCAGCAGGGAGATAAGAAATAACTACCTCTTCTGCTGGGCCAGGAAGAAGGCCTAGAAGCCCTTGCCTGCCTATGATAGTATCACAGCTTCCAACAGGGTCTGAAGAAGCAGATTTGTAATTGCTCACCAGGAGCAGAGGGAAGGGACAGGCTTCTCTCCTGGACATTGGTGCTTCCCTGCCATGCTGAGGTGGGCATCTTTGAGGAACTCTGTGTTTGTGACGTCTACTGCTCATCAGTCCCTTTGAATACTGAGGGTCTGGGAGAAGGGTCTCGAGAGAAGAAAGGGCACTGGATGACATCTAGCTGACTCTGTGAAAGGCTGGATAAGGACAATGACTATGGTTGCCTCTCACTCAGGAGTCTAGCAATGACAGCATCTGAGCAGGACACACTGTTCTCCAGCTTCCCATATCCCCAAAGTGGAAGCTATCCCAGAGGGCCAAGGCAGCTTCTTTGCAGCCACAGGATTTTACTTAAAAGATGGGAGAAATGTGCAGAAGTGAAATATTCCATTTCCTCCAGTTTCCATCACCCTCTGTTTCATGCTTTCCTCCCTATGTTCCTGTTAGACATCTCATCTTGCTTTCATGGTTCACAGGGAGTTCATGGCAACACCTTCCCCATGGGAATGTAGCTGCCATGCTGTGCCCTCCCTGCTTTGCTGAGAGCACCAAACTGGCCCCAAAAGGGATGTCCATCACCAGATCCACCAGGTATGACTTTCATTGCACACCTGGACAGAGGCATCCTCTTCTCCTGACTGTGTGATGCAATACAGAGCAGAAACACCTCCTCGCCCCACAAAATAGATCCTAGAAGGCAAAGGGCTGTCTGCAGTTTACAAGCACTCAGAACACTGCAGTGTCTCACTGGTCAGCCAGAGACTTCTGCATCACATGAAATACCATAGCAACATCTCTATGAGGTATGGGAGCATTTTACTTTATCATCTAGCTTATTCTGTTGATTAATGCTAAAAAATTAATTTATTTTACTGATTTTGATGGCAATAAATGCAGAAAACAGTACAAGGGTACTTTATTGTTCGACTGCAAACCTGTGCTTTTCTCCAGGTGCTGCAGCCTGTTTCTGAGATGCTGAATAATTTCTGCTTTCAGAGGCCTGGAATTATTTTTCACGACACAAATCAAAATAGTTTACTCTTTCAGCCTTTCTTCTGTCTAATGTTTTTCAATTTTATGCAAAGTTCTTATAAAGTAATTTATAAAGCTTCTTAGTTTGAGCCAGCCCTGCAAAAGCATTTGGGATATTGGATATATTAAAGCATATTAAATCATAAAACACTATTAGAAGTGCCCATCGAAGAGTAGATAGAGATGTTTAGCTGTTGCACATAGTATTGATCTCACTGAAAACTGTGAAGCTGCTGATTTATAGAAAATTAGTAGAGCAACTAAAATGGAAAACTGAATTTGCATAGAAAAGTAGTAGTTAAGGAATCAAGTGAGTGTTGTAAACACTTGAAGAGTGAAAGAACAATCGGAGATCATGTCAGGTGTAGCAAATGTTAATTCAGAGGGATTGCCAAAGGATATTTCACTCCTGTAAGTGCATTTGAAACACAGGTTATTTTAAAACATCCTTTTTTCTTTTTTAATAATATGTAATTTCTTTTTGCTTCTTTTTTTAAAAGCTCAAATTTTAAAACACATTTGTCTTCAAGTCTTTTCCTCTTTTCCTTATTCATTCTTTACTTTCTTTGAAGAGAATAGGATTTTAACTTTGATTATGCTTGTGGATCCTTCCAGCTGAGGATATGCTATGATTCTTCAAGAATGCAAAATTCAAAGTCTGAAACATGTAAAAGCAGGAAAAATCACAACAAGGGTAATTTGAAAAAACTATTAAAAAAAATATGTACACAAAATCCCCACCTTCTTTCACTGAATTAAGCATGGAGAAAAAAAAAACTTTTTGGATGGAAAAAACATGAAATAGTTCAAAAAAGAATTAAGGGAGTTAAAAATGTNTTTTTTTTTTTTTTTTTTTCTTACAATTTTTTGGAGGACCACTTTTTGGTTTTTTTGTTTTTTTTCCTGTTAAAATAGTTAAAGAAGTAGATTTTTAAAACTAGTTTCATTACTTTGTGCTGTAATGGTAAGCCCTGGCACAGCCAGCTAATCGGAGCCCTATTCAGTCAGGTGCTGCATTCATTGGGACAAAGTTGCTTAATTTGTAAATTTGACAGTAAAAAAAGTTTTGTTTTTTTTTTCAGATTGGACAGAAAGGGCATAAGAAAGACAAAACATGAGTCTTTCGACAGACTCCTCGTAAGCAGTTCAAGGGAAATCCTCTCACTGGCAAATCTAATCATTTAACATCAATCCAATTTAGGTTCTGTTGAATATTAAGAGCAAGCAGTCACTTGGAGGCAAAGAAATTCCTTTGTATTAAACATTTATATAAACAGTTAAAAACAAGAAGTAAATTATTGTCCATCCCCTTTGTTTCTAAAACTTAATTCACATGATATTGGACCAGTTTGCTTGAAATGGGAGATTCTGGTTTTAATGGAAGAACGGTTGAAAAGGTTTTAAGTGACATTGTGACACTTGCAAATGGGTGGTGGCTCTATCACCATTATTGACCTTGTCTAAGGAAACCCAAAAACCCCCAAAATTCTCTGTAATGACTTTGCATCTTATTTTACAAAAGTTTAGGGAATCTAATGGCCATAAAGAACATGTGGTTCTTAGCCAAGTCTGTCTGTCTGAATAGACTGTTGGCATTGGCATTTTCTGGACATTCTGTCCACTGGCTGCAATTTAACTGAATTTTGGTTCTAATCATTATTCAGTTAATGAAAGAGGGAGGCTGTTGTTTGGGTCTTTTCCCCTTCTAAGGCCTCTGTAGAAATGAAATCTGCTGTTGTGCATAGATCATCATAAGGTATATACCTTATTTTGTATTTTTGACCTCTACCACTCTCCTACCCTCTTCTGAGGATTAGCATAAAATTTCACTGATGCGTTGGCTTTCTGCTACTCTTTTCCATAGGGACAACCCTCCTGAATAAAACTTTTAAAAATACAAGCAGAATTGGTTTCATTTCAGAGATTAATGACAATTCTAAAAACACCAATAATAAATTCTTCTAGGTTGCTTAACTGCACTAGAGCTTATCTGAACCATTGACTCACTCCATGTTACCACTTTCATCTGAATAATTTTACATGAAAGTTATTTTAAATGTGACCTACAGTATCCCAAAGTACTCCAGGCTGATCTGCTTTTATATTATAAACATCCTGTTTCTTGAAGACAACATAGTTATGCAACTTTTGAACAAGGATGAAAAAAAAGATTGAGGCAAACAAACTTCAAATACAGCTCTTGTGTCACTGGAGGAAACCTTACACAGAACAGGTAGATCTGATCATCCCTAATGCAAGGCACTTATTTACATGCATGTTATAAGGACTAAAATTTGGCAGTGGTAGAAATTGGAAGTGCCCTCTTCTCTTTCCAAATCTGCCTTTAATATGCAGTATTCTCTAAATAGAAGATATTTGCATGTTTCTAGCCTCAAGAAAATTGTAAAGAGGAATTTGGGTATTCACTGCAAATTAGTTCCTGACACTGCAAAGGTCTAGGATTTTTTTGGCACCAAAGTACTGCTGTGCTACCCTGTGATTTGCCTTTTCCCCTTGGTAATTCATAGTGACAGACTTTTAAACAGAATTACATCCCCCTAAGCAGTTTCCCATTCTCTGGTAATGGGCAGGACAGCACAAACAATAAGGAAACATGACTGGAATACAGACATGGCTGTCCTTGTTTGGCATCCACACAGAGATAGGTGTTCAGCTTTTTATTTCCAACAATGAAAGAACCCCCTGTGCCCTCCACACGTTTTATTTTGGAGGCAAAATCAGTGTGTTTGGGAATATGTATAAAGAGGGGAAAAAAGTTCAGAAAAGAAACCCTGAACAGACCACTGTTTCTCAAAGGCTGAAGACTGCTGTTCTCATGAGCTCAGACCTTTAAGGCAGCTCAGCTCTTTCATAAGCCCATTGTTGCTCTGCCAGAATGCTCTCATTGTGGACACGCATTTTATCCAGTCTCCTCATCCCTTATGTCTGTGCTATCAGTTCATAATTGAGAGGCAATATATAGCAATATAGCTTTTAAAAGCACTTCAGAATAGAATGCATTACTGCCTCACAAGGCTGCAATAGAACAAAAAGCCTTTTTGAGCATTGATCCTTCTGTGGGGAAGGAAGGAACAATTGTCTTTTAAGCAAAGAATAGTTAATACATTGCCTGGAACATGCCATAGTTATCTTTCTCCAAAATCAGTATGTCAATAGGGATGATAACTGCATATTTTTATGTCATTTACATATACAAACATTTTTCATGGCTTTGAGAAGGAAAAAAAAAGGATAAGCATGCAGATATCTAGAACCCCCTGTGGGACAATCGCAGATATTTACTATTAAAGATCCATATGTGTTTTGTGCCATTTTGTATGTATCTTCCCCACCTTTTACATACCATAAAAACATAAAATAACATCACAGTAACAGATAATGAACTGGTATAGCTTCATCCACTTCCATCTACTTCCATGATAGGATTTACTGCTATGAATTGATAAGACAGGTCTGACTCTAGCCTTAAACATTTTTTTCCACTTTCTGATCTAGAATGAAGCAGTTTTTCCATGATGCCAGCCAACTATCTGAGACAGCAGTGAAAACTGCAAGAGGGAATTCATAATTACCCTCTGTAGCTCTATTGCCAACAACCTTTTTTCCATCAGAGATCCTTTCTGAAGAAATTGGTTTTTGCCCTTGTTGCAGAAGATGAAGGGTCTGATTCTGCTCATTAAATTTATAAGACTCAATGTCATTAATTTATTTTCCTTTTTCTTACAGTTTTTCCATCCTGCAGCACAAGAGTCAAATGTGAGCTTGCTTATGGTCAGGCACACACACCCTGTGGATTGCATTGCAATAGTATGGAAAGGTCACACATGGAAGAAAGGAGCGGGATGGGATCAACAGGCACTGAAGCACCTTCCATGAGGAAAAAAATAATAGAAATCTGTTAGGCAGACCTCTGGTTTTGGATGGAAAACATGGAAGTCAAACTCCCAGGCTCTGGTCTGATCAAAGACTCTGGTGAGCCTCATGGTCAATTTTGAGGCTCTTGGTCCTCCAAAGCTGAACCCAGACCTTTGTTATGGTCAAGATTTGGTCCCTTAAAAAGGGAGTCAGGAGCTGTCTAATAGTTTGTATTAAAGAAACTTTGAGCCTCATTTTCCAGATACCTTATTCAGCTCTGCATTGAGATGTCTCTATTACAGATATGCAGCACAGAAGACTGTCATAAATGTCATGAAAAAAGGATGAAAAATTCACACTGCTAGACTTCTGTGGTGGCTGAAGTGCAAAGCTAATCTTTTTTTTTTTAAATCCTGGAGTCTTTAGTCTTTAGATCCTGGACACTAGTGTCTCACCCAGACTACAGGTTAGGCAGGACAGATCTGTCATATGATTAACACAAAGTTTGAGAGCCATGGACTATATTTTGACTGGATTTAGCACACTTTTCCCTTCCTTGCTCCAGACTTAATGGTCAATTGAAGATCACTGGACCCCAAGCCATGTTTATCCTGACCCAAAAAACTCCTCCCTTCCCTTCCCTTCCCTTCCCTTCCCTTCCCTTCCCTTCCCTTCCCTTCCCTTCCCTTCCCTTCCCTTCCCTTCCCTTCCCTTCCCTTCCCTTCCCTTCCCTTCCCTTCCCTTCCCTTCCCTTCCCTTCCCTTCCCTTCCCTTCCGAGCCTGCCTGTCTGCCTCCTTGGCAGAAACATCCAGAGGGAGATTCATCCAGCCTAAAAGCTTGGTGTCTGGCCTGGACCTCAGAAGGCTTCTGTCTGCCACAAAGAAATAGGTGCTTTTAAAAGTGAGTTGTGTGCCACTTTTCTCCTCTTATTATAGAGCTTGAAGCCTATTTAACTCCTCAGAGAAAAGCTCCTTTCCCAGGTTCAGGGGTTTCAACCTAAGCCAAACAAGAAGAAAACACCAAGCTTGCTTAAGAGCAGAATGTGGGCAGAGATGTAATTAAAGCTAGCTGAGGAACTTTTAAGCTATTTTGGTGAAGCAATGTGGTAGCAAATTGGAGGAGAGGATCTCAGGATTACCATTCTGAACTAGAATTAAAATTTGAGAAAAAGACACAACTAACCCAGCACTGAGCTGTAGTTTGTTTCACCATTTTTAGTTAAATGTCTGTTAGTAACTGAAGCTTCACTTTTTCTTTCAGTTTCAGAAGCACAGATTGAGAGAATGTTTGCTTCAGTTCCCTGTTTCAGATTTTATGCTAAGATCAGGGCAATAATTTAAAAGTGCATCAAGCAAACAGGTTGTGAAGGTTTACTTCCAAAACAAACAGGACATCAGGAATAATTAGAGCTTCTCACTCTTTTGCAATAAAATAGTGATAAGCAAAAGGTGTTGCTCTCCAGGCAGCAATGCCTGAAGCAGCCTTTCAAGACAAACAGAAGGTTTCTACTTATTTACTCTATTTTCTTCAAAGTGTTTAGCTGGGATTATATTATCTTTTCTTCTTCAGCTGCCTTCTCCACAGTCTGGTTTACCACTGGCAATTTATTTTTTCCTGCATAGATTGCATCATTCATATTTCTTTATCTCACCCTTTCTTAGAAATTGCTGTCTAACCTCTAATTTTATTCCTTAGCCAGCATACTTATTTTTTGCTTTTGTTTTCTGCTCTGTCTTTTCCCACTTTCCTACTCCAATTTACCCTTGGTGAGCTCCAGTTACCTAACACAGCCAGACAAGATCTCCCTCTGGGGAACTGGAAAGACTCCTCTCAGTCTCCACTGACTGGTGAGCAATGGAGTTACTGGAGTTCAGAGGCTAGTTCCACTAAAACCCCGGAGTTTAGAAGCAAGCTGGGTAAAGGGAACTAATATTTCTTGTCATACAGACTTTTTGAAGTTTAATCCCTTCATTTTACTATTTTTCACTTGTATCCTCCAGCTTTCTCCAGATTTTTTTTTCTCCAACAGTTCCTATATTCCTTTTAAAACAGCAAAGCCCCTCTCAAACTTGTATTGGTTTGAACACCTCACATCTGAACATAATACCTTCTTTCTTTGAAGCATTTATGTTTCAGAGCTCCATCTCTGCCCCTGAGCAGTATTGGGACACCACAGGGGTGCAAAGTCTCTGAACTCAGTTCCCACACTGGAAAAGTAACTTGGATGCAGTCAGAGCATCTCCTGGTCTTTCTCCATTCACATATAATTCAGATAAATAAGTAAAGCCTTTAAGTAAAAATGTTGCTGTTTTTTTCCTTCTCTCAAATGCCATCTATTTTGCCTACTGTTAGGAATGACCCAAACTCCCGTGTATTACTCCATTTTTGAGCTGCTAATCTCTACCCTTTATGCCCACAAACATGGGGTTTTTTCCTACTTCCACTCATAGCAAAAGTTTAAAAGTCAAAGGCTGCACCAAAAAATTATAATCTCATTTATGATCTATGAGTTCAGATGAGATTATACAAACAACTATCAATCATGACCCTCATCCCTGCACACCTGCAGAAGATGAGCAGGGCCACCAGGAGTGCCCTGCCAGCCCCAGCTTTCCAGAGTCCCTGCTGGCAGCACAGTATTCTCTGCGCTATCTGCACCTCATCAGTCATATCTGAGAACATAATACCAAGAAAATAATCTACTTTAGAATTATGGGAGGGGAAGAGGCATTTTTATATAAAATTAGTCAACAAAACTTCTCAGAATTGTATGACTGAAGTCAATAGGAAAGCTGAAAAAGTTTAACCACAGGATGTTTCCCAATTTCTTGGAATAGAGAGCACCAGTAATACAGGTTAACACGTGGCCAGATGCACGTGTAAATGCATCAATCTCTGAGTGTCCAGCCTTTGCAGAGAAGTGGCTAAAATTAATTAGCGAGACTGCTCTTCAGAGGTGTTTTGTAAAGAAAAGTAAGTAAAAATAACAAAATAACTAATGTTACAGAAAACAAAAGATTATAGCCGTACACAGATGTTCCAGAAACACCTGACACCCTGCTAAGAAACACTCCAAAAAGCCCTTCTTCTTCTTTTGTGCTCCTTCCTAAATACTGAATGTTTTAGGAGGGACAATCTGGTTTGTAGCCAATAGAGAGAGAGATACAGAGTTTGAAGAACAGTGACAAAATCCAATAGGTGCTTGTCTCTTAGCCCTGAACCAATTACTGCCAGTAGGGTGTGGAAAAATCTAGGTAAACTTCCCAAAATGTCTAAAGGTAAACTGAAACTCTTTCTCTATTTGGAAACACCTGCTGGAGGTGTGGGGAATTCATTCCTACACACCAGGCTTTTACAACATCACATAGGGCTTCTAGGGACCTTCTAGTCACAAAAGAATCACCTATGATGTGGTCAGAAATGTCAAAACCTGTATTATGTAGACATGGGTTTAAAGCACTTAAAACCAGGATGTGAATTCAAGAGCAGCTAAACCCAAATTTTAACCAGATCCTACTCTCCACTCCCATTCCCTCCCTCTTGTCCTGCCATGAGAAGGCTAATTCAGACACAATTTAACTGTTTATAGGTTGTTCACAGGTAAGAGGACTGAAAAATTACCTCAGAGAAAGACCAGACACTCTGGAGAAGAGCACCATTGTAACGTGCTACAGACCAAGTTCCCTTGGAAAAGAGAGGGATCTCCAAAGTAAATTAGGCAATTCCTCTGTTCCCTCTCTTGGACACTGAGCCTACAGCACAAGCCTCTAACGTGGTTTAAAGCCAGAGTCTTTTTTGCTTTCTGAATTACATTTCTAATAGGAGGCTCGTTAATTTCTTCTTTCTGTTGCAATTCTTGACAGTGCAAGAAATCTTTGCTAGTGGAAGGCTTGCCCAGGGCTGTCATATCTAAAAATCCTTCACGAGTAACCAGCATTCACCAGAATGTAAACTGAGCTCCAGAAAGTGTGATGTTAAATATGTCAAAGAATTGAGATTTGCAAGAAGCCACTCATGTCATCATGAGTGTATTTAGCCACTGCAGTGTATTTAGCCACCTCTGCTGTAATGGGACTCCAGGTTTAAAAATATTTAAATTTTTTTAATTCCCCTAATCCTGTTAAAACTATTCCTGGGACAAAACTCCAGATCATAAGAAAATTTCTACTGCTGTTCAGCCTTATTTATCCATCACTGAATTATTGGTCTTTGAGCCACAATGCCTGCCTTTTAGTTTAAATAGTCCTTTCCCCATGGTGTTTACAGATGAGAGCTAGAGTTTCCCTACAGAGAAACACCATTGGTCTGTTTCAAAGAGACACTCCTGTGCAGCTGGGATGTGTTTTCACCACCCATCTGGGTCTCACCTGACACAGATGCTGTTTGTAATTACCCCTATTCTTTTGGAGGAAAGAGGGAAAGAGAACACACAGAGAAAGAGGGTAATGGCCATCCCTTGCAACAGTTTGGCTTTTGTTTAATTTTATAATTTTTGCCAGGGATGCGTCTTTTGGGTTTGATTGCTCCTTGTATCTCCTGCAGTTCCTTTTCATGTTCTGAACAGGGAGGATTCTGGTGCCCTGGGCAGGCACATACCCTTCAGACCTCTACCAATCACTTCCCTGCCCTGCTTTCCTTCCTGCTGGTGAGCAAAATGTCTCAGATCTGGTTGCTCTAACACTTGAAAACCAACCAACCAACCAAAACCTCTTATTTAAGACAGGGATTAATCTCATAATATCAAAATATCCCACCAAAAATATTCCTGCTCAGGACTTGCCTAAATTTAGGAGCAGTCTAACTCATTAGAAGCCTCACCTGGGATTCCCTTAGGCACCCAGAAACCTGCTAATGTGCATGACAAGGACCTTCTCCATCTTGAGAATTGATGCTCCTGTGTGAACTCTTCTACCCAGAAATAAGGCACATCCATGCTTAAATCTTCTACAGTCTGAACTATGTTCTGAGCTCTCCTAAGTTTCTCTTGTAAGGTTTGGATCCCCACAAGAGGCACTGGGACTGTTTTGTTCATAAATTACGAAGCTCTCCACCTCTTCAGTGCTAGGGGAGTGAGTTCCCCCTCTTTCCTCACTCTTCCAATTAATCTCCCTCTTTCCAGGAGCACAGCACAAACAGCAAAGGATTAGCTGCTCTGGGCAGGTGGACTCCTCTTCCATAGCCAGTGATGAAGTTCTGCCAGGCTTCAAATACAGGAGAAAAGCAAAGCAGTCAGTCTGAAGCTCTGCAGCCTCCTGAACACACACTCACCTGCAGGTGGGAGGTGCCAGCCCTGTTGCTTCCTGTTGCCTGGAGCATAATCTCACCCACATTTCTTTTAAGCTTGTGCTTACTTTCATTTTTACTAAGAGAATTCTCACACTGCCTTACAGACACCATTTATTTCTAACACCTACAGAGCAGGTTTCTTAGTTTTTGTTTCATCTCCAGCAACATTCAGACCATTTAAATCCCATAAAAACTTGTCCACCTCCTTAGTTTCCTCTGCACAACTCTCTCCATTCTCTGAGATTGAAAACTCTTGTTTGCTTTTGCCAAGAAGATTTCTTCAGGCCCATAGCTGTCAGTAAAGCTTTTTCATTGATTAACATAATTAAGTTAAACTGAGAAGAATTAGTCTCAAGATCAGTAATTGTATTTTTTTTAGACACACAGAAGGCTTTATGAGCTTCAAGCCTGACTGTTTCTCCCCACAGCCATGCCAGCTGCTCTGGAGAAAAACGTGTACTTCATCTCACTCCTGTTTGTGATCCCGACAGCTGTAGTACAGGCTCATCTCAAATACACAATTTTCAACTGTGTTTCATAACTTGATGTGCATTTTTGGGGAGGTGGATGGAAGAGATGGCAAGAGGCAGCTATTATTTTGCCTGGCAGAGGGAAGGTGGAAAGCAGGCCAGCTGCAGGTAGTCAGGGTGGAAATCTGCTTCTGTGCCATTTTAGAATTGGCAATTTGAAATTGGGAGAGATATTTTTTCTCTCCTGCCAGCTGGAGGCTCTTTGCAATGTGGTTATGTTTTTAGAAACCAAACAAATCAATCTTTCTTAGTTTTTCCCTGAGTTTTGGATTTTACCTCATGAGATTTGATCTAAAGTGTTTTACTGCATCTGACTAACAAAAGATTTATTAAAAATGAAAGAGGACACAAGAAAAATAGGAGGAAGTACAAGTGTTCATCTGTATTCAGCAAATCAACTGCTTTGAATATATGTAACCCAAGTGGTTCTGAATTTATTTTCCGTTCATGAAATAAACCATTTCACGCTGGCATACAGTTACCACTTCAGTTTAAGTCCCTGTAAAGAAGTGCAGGGGTTTGAGTTGTTCTGTAGTACTGTACATAAAAACTCTGTGCCTCGTCTCTTTGTCAAGCTTTGATATATGGTTTGACCTTATGGTATATGACTATTTGTTCAGCAACAGAGCACTAGTTTTAGTTTTCTATGTTTAAAATATATTTTAATGTCTGTATTCTTTTTCTCTGGAGATTATGCAGACAATGATTTTCTGATTGAAATGGATTGACCTAAAAGGCCTAAAGATTAAACTTATCTTTTGCTTAGCATTGGTGTATATGAAAAAACTTTCAAACATGGAGGTCATCTGTGTTGGTCTTTATTTCAGATAAAAATTACCCCTCTAACTCCTACTGTTTATTATACCTACCGATGTGTGATTTCAAACCCTTTCTGTCACCCATGCCACATTTGTAGCTCAGGTCACTGTAGCACCAAGTTGTAAAGCACATGCAGAAATCTGAGCATATGCTTAAAAGGATTTACTTATTAGAATATGCTCAAGCACATGCTTTTATATTAATGTGTTTTGTAAGTGCAATGTCCCAAAACATCTACTCTCAGGGCAATTAGGTCATGTAAGTTTATGAAACTTCACAGAAAGAAAAAAAATGCAAATTCAGTCTAACCTATTTCCCAGATCTTTTCATTGGCTTTACAAGAATGCAGAATAGAAAGGTATTTGGAGTATCAAAACATTAATAAAACTACTTTGCAGATATTCAAGCTCAAAAGCTGTTGTTTAGATTACTGTGGTGTTGTCTCCAGACCTCAAAGCCTTTGAAAAAAGAATTGAATGATTCTGCATGAATTTGTCACTGAATTAAGAGGTTAATGTTTCAAAAAAGAGCAACACCCAGCATTTGACCTTTTCAGCTGTACTGAAAACAGCCGCCACTTCATATTACCAGCTATGGTGAAACAAAGGTAAATGAGCACAGAAGCTAAGACTCATTTTAAGAGAAGGTAAGTCATACTGTTAGCATATGGGACCAAATTTCCCAATTGTTCTTACCTTGAGAGCTACTCTTTAAGAACATAATCAAAACCAAGATATAGAATCACAGAATCACTTAAGTTGGATAAGACCTCCAAGTTTATTCAACCACAAACCTAACACTACCAAGTCCACCACTAAACCATGTTTCCGTGTGCCACATCTACAAGTCTTTTAAATATCTCCAGGAATGATGACAGAGCCTGGGCAGCCTGTTCCAAGGTTCTTAATTATTTTCATTAAGATTTTTTTTCTGATATCCTACCAAGAAAAGTCCCAGTGAACACATTAGGTATATGAAGCATTTAGTCTGATTAAGATTTGGATAACTGCTCTTTTATTTTTTCTCTTTTCCAGTGGAAACAAATTGCTGATAATTTCCTTCTCCTGTTTTCATGCAGCCATCAGACATGAAACAAGTGGAGGGAGAGGAGATGAAAAATCAAGCATATATATTGTATCCTCCTTTCTGGATCCTCATGAACCCCAGTAGTGTGATGTGAAAGAAAAAATTCTATGCAATGAATCCTCTCCATAGTTCAAGTCATCAAGTCACCATTGTCAAAAGGAAAATCTCTTAAGTATAATTGATGAAGATACAGAATTTAATTTTCAGACCAGAATGGAAGACATGCCTTTCACTAAAGGCCTTTTCCCTGAGCTTGTTTAAGAAACAACTTCATTGCAAAATGCTGCACCACCTAAACAAAATATGAGAAACACAGTCATATTTACCCAAATCACTTCAAAGTTGAGTAAAATTTGGAATATTGAGTATTTTAAGATTTTAATATTATCATTGCCTTTTCAATGTTATCTAAGTTAACAGCTTCAGTTTGCCAAAAGAAATCATTCAGAACCTGTATTCTGCAGGAAATACCTGCATCTTGGGTTTTTGTTCAGGCACAGGATGAAAATTGTATTTTTCAATATTTCAAACAATGAGCTGGTGGTAAAATGGTTTCTGCTCTACCAGAGCATGGGTAATAAATGCAGCCGCAATTGCGTATCAAGTAAACGTGGTATGAAATGTGGTTTAGAGTTCCATAAAACAGATGGCAATGCTTCTCCTCATAATAAGCAGAGAAGCTGTGAATTTACAGCTTGAATTCAGTGTCCAGACCCAGCAGGGCAAGAGGGAGTTACAATACTGCAATCACAACTGCTCTGTCAAGTGACTGTGTGGAACAAAACTTGTTTCCATCAACTCTGGGAGAGCCTCCCACTTTTACAGAGGGCCATAAAGAGAAGTCACATATGAGAGGAAAACAGAGGTTAGAAAAAAAAGATTAATACTAAATTATAAAAAAGAAAAGTCGCTGAGAACCTAATCTACTTTTCTAAATCACTGTTGGAGCCAATGTTTGTAGCCAAGTTGCCGAAGCTCCAGCACTGTGCTGAAGTACTGTATAATTGCTGAGAGATCTCTTCGCTTCAGAGGTGCAGAGCAATATGCATTTATCCTGCTAGTTCTGTCTGGGATGAGAGAGAGACATCTTCTGGGAGATTCTGTCAGAGTGATAAATTACAGAAATAATTTCTAAAACAAAGGAAATTACTGATTTGGTGAAATTTGTTACATTGCGGATAAAGCAAGTCACTGTGCACTACTTTATCTATGACTTCAGCTGCTGAACTAGGACATGTTTTCATGATGTCAGTGCTCTGACTCTCAGTCCCTGTTGCATCTCTTGACTCAACAGCTCCAGAATTTTCTCAACTACTCTTTAGTGCAGATTTAGGGCTTTAATGGTGGAAATAAATCACAATATAAGAAGCATTTAGAGTTCTATTAGATGATGCATCTTGAAAAAAATCAAGTGGGCTGTATTTAAAGAATAAGGCTTTATGTGTCTGAAAAAAGGCTTTTAGAATCTCCAAATGTGAATTCCTGTGTGATGCTTCAGGGAAGGGGTCCATATGGTCTTGGGGCATAGGAACAGAAAAAATAAGATGACTAGTGAGGCTATATTACAGTGTATATCAAAATGAGCTGCTAAAATCTCAAAAGCAGGAGGAAACTTGAAAAATCAGATAAGATTCACAAAGAGATAAGATGGTTGCAAGATGTAAAACATGACTTCCAATGAAAGATTCAAAGACCTTGATCAAGCCAGCTTATCAAAAATATGCCAAGAGATGCCTTCTTCACTGCCTGTCCATCTCCACCAGGATCAGAACATGGGTTCTTCATTCCAGCAGATAAAAGTGTAACTACATCAAATAGCTGAGAGCTGAAAAGCTACTCTGATTCAAAAGTGAAATGAAGCTCAATTTTTTTAAGCTGAAAATATTTTGTGGCTGGAAAGAACATATCTAAGGTGCTCTGTTTCACTGGAAAATTTTAAACTTGGGCTGACAAACTGTCTAGAAGAGACGATCCAGCCTGTTCAAATCAGCATTAGATGATCTTTGTGGTGCTGAAGATCAAACACTGTAAATTAGCTATGGTGCCTTTTGAGCTAAAAAACTGGGGTTGGCAGAGGGGAGGAGGAGTTAGGACAAGATCAAAAAAAAAAAAAACCACCAAAAAAAACCAGAAAAGAAAAGAAAAAAATCTTTGTTCTCAGGCAGTTTTTTAAGTGCATGGAGAGCTGGTTGAGTCAACAAGAACTCATACAAGTCCTATGTGGAGTGGCTGCAGGACCTGGGGTTGTTTAGCCTGGAGAAGAGGAGCCTCAGGGGTGACCTTATCACTCTCTAGAACCACCTGAAAGGAGGCTGTAGCCAGGTGGGGGTCAGCCTCTTCTCCCAGGCAACCAGTGACAGGACAGGAGGACACAGTCCGAAGTTGTGCCATGAGAGGGTTAGGTTGAACACTGGGAACAAGTTCTTCACATAAAGGGTGGTTGGATATTGGAATGGGTTGCCCAGGGGGGTGGTGCAGTCACGGTCCCTGGAGGTCTTTAAGGAAAGACTGGATGTGGCACTCAGTTCATGGTCTAGCTGACAGGGTGATATTTGGTTATAGGTTGGATTTGATGATCTCAAAGGTCTTTTCCAACCTAATTGATTCTGTATTTCTGTGATTCTACATTGTACAGGTACTGGACATTTACCTTGGGCTACCAGTCTCTTTTCTCTCTGGACAGCTAGACAGATGGCATCATGACTCATTTGCCACTCAAACAGCATCAGAGGAATTGTCCCATAGGAGTATTATACTCACTGACCACTGATGGAGCCTAACTCATAGGCTTGGACCACCTATTCTGCTTTTAGATGATTTTAAGTGAGATAAATGCTACTCTCTCTTCTCAATACACCATATCAGTGGAATTTTTAGGTTGCACTTGTTTTAGAATAATTTCTTTGAGACATAGAGAGAGTTTTAATATATTAAAATAATATAGTAGAAGAATGAAGTATCTTTCACTTCAGAGATAATGTTCTGAGGCATTATCCAATTTAAATTTAAAAAGGTGTTTATAGCTACTTCTGCTATGCTATGAAGTTGCGTGTCTTTGTACAGTGATTCTGGGATGTCTCATTAACTTCAGCAGAACTGTGCAATGTAAAGAGAAAAGTTCTGTGCAAATGTTTTACATTAACTTTCTTGAGTGTGGTCTTACTTTCCTTGTAAAGAACTGACATTTGTCTTCAATGAAAGTTTTCCCTGG
>VXBB01006750.1:35344-94847 GCA_013399915.1 Illadopsis cleaveri | reverse complement strand
TTTTTTTTTTTTTTTTTTTTTGTCAATGCATTTTCTTCTTAGACTCTGGACACATGAGCATGTTCACTTTCACTTAGATGTGATCTTCCTCTGAACCAAAGGCTGGAGATAAGGTCACTTGAAGTGAAGTACCAAGTTTGAGCTAAAAAGCCCAAAAGGGATATTAGTCCAGGGTTCAATGCATAGGAACATGTTCCTATTGTTTCTAGTCTGCTGCAAATGAGAGCACACTGTGTTTGCACTTGGTTCTGTCATGCAGTGATTTCCAGCTCCTCAAAATGAATATAATCTTTATGCCCACCTATTAGTCTCTTTCCCTGTGCATCTTGAAAAAAGGAAATGCAAGGACATTTATAGGATTATATGGCTTTTTTAGATGGCATCTAAAATCAACAAGATGGGAGTAGGGTAGACCTTACTCAGTTAACAAGCTCCCTAGACACAGATCCCAGGCTTGGAAAGACTCACTGAGAAGCGACAAAAGAATCACAGAATGGTTTGGATCAGAATGGACCTTTAAGACCATCTGTTTCCAACTCCCCTGCCATAGGCAGGGACATCTTCCACCCAGAAAAAGCCCCATCCAACCTGATCTTGAACACTTCCAGGGATGGGACATCCACAGTTAATGTGGACAACCTGTTCCAGTGCTTCAACACCCTGACAGGGAAGAATTTCTTCCTGATGTCTAACCTAAATCTTCTCTCTTTCAGTTTAGAACTGTTACCCCTCATTCTATCACTACACTGCCCAAGCCCCTCGCCATCTTTCCTGTATGCCCCTATAAGGACCCTAAGGCTGCTGTAAGGTTTCCCCAGACACTTCCAGATATTTTTGTGAGACTTATGATCTTGACTGAAAGTGTCCAGGGAAGTTTCTCTGCAAGTTATTCTCATGGTTTACCACCATTTCCGTCAAAATATTTCTATCTTCAAGCCAGTGTTTTTTCTTTTAGTTATTTGAGCTTGGATAAATTCAGGCTATCTTTGTACTGCCCAATGTCTGTTTTATCTTTTACTCCATGAATGTGAAAAATATTCTTAAAGATTCTTTAGTAGACATAGGTAGAGTTCCCTGAAATGTACACAACTGAAGTGTGTTCAAAACTGATAGTATCCGAACCAACTGCTATCCCAGTGAGGGGGGAAACCCTAGGGTTTGCTGAAAATAAGCTTCATAAAATATATCAGCTCCACGCTCAGAGACAGTCAAATAAAATTAAAAAATAAAGCAGCTTCTAGGAAATTTTAGGAGAGACATACACAACTAAAGGGAAAATGCCCTCTTGCTCCTATGTAACTTGGATGAGTAGGCAGGGGCTCCTCTTAAAAATGGCAAAGACATAGTTTAGGGAGGATGCATTGTACATCTCCAGAAAGAGGGAAAAGTGGGCTGGAATTAATTTCTGTCTCTTCCAAACCATGAACTCCAGTTCTGAAACTAATATGAACTAGGATCAAAACCAACAAAAGGAAGTGATTCTTCATGCAACAGTAGATGACTGACTCTACTTGTCAAAGAAAATGAATGAAACTGCAGATGCAACATTACAGGGGTTCAGGAGAAAAGGGAACAAGTAATCTTAGCCCACTGACAAGACAATAACATTGTCACTTGGCCAGTGACAAGGCCAGTTGCATCCTCTGCTAAAGCCAGGGCTGCCATTATGTTTGATCCTTTCCTCACCTTTAGAGGAGAGATGGACTTAAATTGGAAACAAGTGAATTCAATATCCTGTTCAAAGAAGACCTTATTTATTTACTTTTTCTTGTTGTTCTGACCTTCAGTTAATACCTCTGGATAAAAGCTGACATATGAAACTAACCTTATGACAGAAACAACATCATGATTATGGTTGCCAAATTTCTGCATTAGAACAAGCTGATGAAAATGTCCTAAAGATTAATGAAGCTTAAGGAAATAAAGCTGCAACTTTTAAAACTGATTTAAAAGAGTAAGTTATATGTACAAAGGTGGTTTAAGTTCAAAACCTCCCAGCACAACATACTCAAGCATTTTTTGTTGAACAAAACAATGAAAACTCATCTCTGCACATGTTTAAAGATTGTATTTTAATCACAGACTGAAACAGAATGATTTACAAAACTGATGGTTAGATTTAAAACCAACCACTACACCTTTCTGTGGGAATATTTCCCCCATACCCTAGCAGATTAGGGATTCAAGTGAAGAACAGAGCTCTTCAAGTTTGCCTTTGGAACTGAACAGTGATTTCCAGGATGATGACTCATGCTGCAAGAATTCACCTAAAATGCTTTTCAATGCATTTCATTTACTCAGCTGAAAGTGGCTTCTTCTAGGGAAGCCTGCTGGCTTTATCAGAAATCCCAACCATCTTGCAGCTTTCTGTCCAGAGCCTTCTCTGCAGCTCCTCATCATATGCTAGGTCAGCCGACTTTGTCCTTTCCTCATTGTAAAGGTAGCAGCCACCGGCTCCTTCCACCTCGGGCGAAACTGCTGCATAGATGGTTGTAGAGGCTCCTTCCTCTGGGGTCTGCAGAGACAAAATAACCCAAACTCAAGTGAGGCAGGTACAGCAGAAGAAACATATTACCACCATAGGACCTTACCAGTGGCAAACATCTTCCCTAATTTTGCTTTACTCTTCTGGTCCTTATTCAAACCTGAAGCTTGTAATAATAAGAAAGCCACTTACTCAATTGACAGAGTCCATTTCTTCAACAGTGCTCTTTTAAGATAGCTTAAAGCCAGAATAGATATATGGAAAAGTCCAGTCTATTTTTTCAAGAGTTAGTCAGATGGAGCATACAAAATAATTGATTTAGCTTTCACAGTTAGAGCTCATAAACCCAAAAGCAAGCACAAATATTAAAATCCTGGTTTAATTATTCATTTTGCAAGGATGAAAGGGTCTGTGCTCTGCCGTAAGAAGATGAAGGCTATGTTGTACATGCAATGGGTTCATTGTAACAACAACATGACATGAGCAAAGGATCATGGAAACCATGACAGCAAATTAAGATTTTGCCGTTCCGTCCAAGCTGGCAGGTAAATGAGGGAACTACATTTTAGGCACAGCATAGTTATCAGGGTTCTGCTCTGTCATGAAACAAAATGGTGAACGATCTATAATGCTTGATATACCATGAGTATTAAATGAAAATTAATAAGTGAATAGCGTAGAGTGATAACTCCTTTCATCCTGAGTATATGCAAAAATTTTACATTCTGCATTCAGAAGGATCACACAACTACCACTGAAATTATTTCCATGGCATTTTTATTCTTATTAAAGGACATATTTAAAACACAATATTTGATATGCTTTGCCTTTATCAGTGATATAATTATGATCAATGCCTGCTTGATAATAATGTGTCATTTTACAATCCTTGCAGTCATTATCTGAGGCATTAACAGTACTGATGCTGCTCAGAGCTTTGTCTGCAGCACCTGACAGGATGTCTTTTCCTGAAGAACCCACTTGATGAATGAGACAGTAGTGAATAGGTTACTCAGTGCCTTAAATAAACTAATAAGTTTAAGTAATTGGAAGTTTTTTTATGTTTTTTTTTTAGAAAATGATTGTAATATGATATTCTGTCTAAAATCACTTAAAAATGTTCATTTACCTTGGTTCAGTACTCCACTACTACTTCACCCTTCTTTATCCTAGAGGAAAATAGTGCTATTCATACCCAGTATATTATGTAAATAACATAAAGGGCCAGCACAATTCTTTGCTCACAGAGTGGTTATATACTGAACAGCAGTATAAAATATCTTGATATTGTAAAGTAGAGCAAGGATGAATATAAGCATTCATATTTTATACAACTTATTCTGGATGACAGAAAAAAACCAAAAGGTTTTTGACATACTCTTGTGCTCTACTTTAAAAAAGCAGTGACACAGATAAACCATTACTTTATGTGATGGTTCACTGGACTTTATGTTCCTGAGTTTAACAGCTCTCCAGCACAAACAGGCATAAATGTCAATATCATGACTCCCAAATCTTAATGACAACAGCTCAACACTAAAATGCTTTAGAAAAATTGTGGGTGGAATTTGTGCAATTATGTTCTTATGAGCAGGGCTCTCTACAGCCTCAGAGATTGGTCTGTATGGATATTGTTACAGCATCAGAAATACCACACTGCCTCTGCTGATTCAGTGGTAAGGTTCTCTCGGGATTTGCAGAATTTTTCAAGACTTTTACTTTTGATGATATGCCAGTTAAGTTCCCCACCAGAGGAGATCTATACCAAGAGGGTGGTCAAACACTGGAGCTGGCTTCCTAGAGAGGTGGTTGATGTCCCAAGCCTGTCAGTGCCATTTGAACAATCACTTTAAGGATGTGCTTTATCATGTGGTCAGTCATGAATTGGTCACTGCTGTTGTAGATCCCTTTCAACTGAAACAGTCTATTCTATTCTCCTCTATTCAAAATAATATCAAATATTTTAAATAAAGGTTATGCATTAGTTGAATTTTAAATAAAGGTTATGCATTAGTTGAAAGTGCTTACACGCCCACATTGTCACTTTTAAGCACAGTAACACTGAGAATCCATTAAAATCAGCTTGTGTAGCCTTTCATACAATTTACTTTGCTCCTCCCATCCACCATATGTAATATGCTGAGTTGAAAGTTCTGTGCAAAATTCCTATTTAGCTTCTACCGCCTGTAGATAGAAACAATTATCTAAACATACAAGGAAAAAACCCAACTACATTATATTAAGAATTTAGTCACCACATGAAGTGCTCAAGGCCAGGTTGGATGAAGCTCTGAGCAGCCTGGTCTAGTGGAAGATGTCTCTTCCCATGGCAGTGGGGTTGGAACTAGATAGTCTTTAAAGTGTCTTCCAACCCAAGCCATTCTATGATTCTAGATATTATGGAAATACGATAAGGAAAGCAAATTTTTCAGTGTAACAGAGAGTGAGTTGTTTGTGTATGACTAATGAATTGTCTTATTCCATCTTCTGAGTGCTTAATTAATGATGAAAGTTTTAATTTTCCCTTTCCTTATAATCTCTTCATTGTTTTGGCATGTTTTCTGTTTTAATGAAAGTAAAAATGAAACCCTGCACCAGGAGTGCCCTGACCTTCCAGCTGGGCAGTTCACTTATTTGTTTTGAGAGGCTGGAAGTAAAGCACATCTTGCGATTCCTTCTCTGGATCTTGTCCACGCCTACTATGGCAGCAACTGCACATCCACACACACAGTCCAGACTCTTTCTGGGAAAGTGTTGGGTCTGCTACACACCCCAAAATCTACTGCAACAAACAAAGACACACAGACACATGCAGACATCCTGTCTGTGCACCAAGGCCTGAGGACCTCTTGGGAAGGATGAAACTGGCAATGGGCTGCAACCACTGGAGCAATTAATGTGCATCTGGACGAGAAGCAGGATGACTTGTTCCAGCAGTAGCAGACTGGTTGCCAGCTTTCCTTGGAACAGCTCATCCATAGCTTTTCTTTTACCACATGATAGGCCATCAAAAATGAGGAGGAACCACAAAGCCCTTGGAAAACAGCCACAAACAGGAGACTACTAAGAAAGCAACACTTCTGACCCACCCTTTGATGCCAATGGCTTTCTAGGAAGGAGAGCACCTGATAAAGAACCAGAGAAATCACCAGCCAGTGGACAAATATCTTGACCTATAAAACCCCAGAATGTTTGTCATGATGCTCTATACAAACATATAATTAAAAAAAGCCCAACTACACTACATTAAAGAATTAGCCATCACTTGAAGTGTTCAAGGCCAGGTTGGATGAAGCTCTGAGCAACCTGGTCTAGTGCAAGATGTCTCTTTCCATGGCAGGGGGGTTGGAACTAGATGGACTTTAAAGTCTCTTCCATTAAGTATTATACCAAGGGTTCCAGGTAGACAAGAAGTAATAACAAATACAATTCAAATCACAGGGGAGGATTCTTTACACATTAATGAACAGTAAAACAATAATATTTATATATACGGAATCAGTAACATCTTGTTCATTAATTGACTGAACTTGTCCTAAGAGAAAGGGAATGCCTAAATTCCAAAATGATTCTTCACTTTTAAGTTCCTAACTTATTTCTCTGAATTTTATTTTTAAATTGGATTTTTGTTTACAAACTGTTATATTATTAGTATCCAAAGAACTGTAATTAATGCCTTTGTAATATACAAGTAAAACTGATTTCTGCTTAACTTCTTCCTAATGAAATTCTGAACCTGTATTTCCCTTTGCTTCTTATAGTATTGATCACAACTTTTACTTTCTTTTTCAATGAACTATATGTTTGTCCTCAACAATAAATAAAAATCTGATTGAAAGTACTCATCTTTGCTCAGTAGATGTATGAGCTGTGGAAGGAGAGAAGATAGCAAGTGACCAGCTTATTTAAGCAAAATGTAGTCTACATACATAAAATGACATTATTTTGACACTACCTATTCCCAAAGAAAAAGCATTTTTCTTTTACAGAAGCTCTGATATTTCTCTTTTTTTTTTTCTTAAATATTCATCAATTATAACTTATCGACAAAGAGTAATTTTCCCTCAGTATGAAATGGAATATTCTGTTCTAGGAAAACTGGGACAGGTGCTAAGAGGGTTTGTATTTTAGTATTGCTTTTTTAGGACTTGCTAGTTCATGCATTTTGATTAATGCAATTTTGAGGGACATATAATTTTTGTCCATATTAGGTGCTAAGTCTTGCAAAATGTGTTAGCTGACAACAGTCAGTTCCTACAGCCATGTTGTCATGAAATGTTACATCTTTTCCATTTGTCTAAAACTGGAGAAACAGCTTAACTCTAGAAATCATGTGTCTGCATCAGTTATACGTGATGGCTTTGTGGTGCTTTCCAAGGTAATCCATGTACTCATCCATTTACACCTTCACCTGAATTTATAGCTCAGAGTCCTGGGCAGACAGTGTGCTATGTCCATCCAAAACCACAGAAAACTGGACAGGAAAAAATTAAATAAGCTCCTTTAATTCCTTCTCTGAAATCCCTTCATTTTCTCAGTACCACTTGCAACTACCAGCAAACAGTGACAACTGTTCTATGTGTCTTAAACACTGTGACAAATAGCTTGAATGGAAGCATGCATGTACTTCTATTTGTACTGGCTAAAAGAGTTTGCCATATGATTGAAAGAGCAGCAGTGATATAAGCCATGGTATCAGGGGACTTATGACTTTGGAATAGCTTCCCCTTATCCCACTCAATCAGAAAATTGTACTTGACTTGTAGTTCATTAATTCAGGATTCTGCCATCTTGAGAGATTATAGGAGAGAAGGTTGAGCACAGAGGACAGAGAGCAGCTGGCAGAATCACTCACGGACATTACAGTTGAGTTTTGAGAGACATGAGCAAGGGGTCAAACAGAGAGATGTGCACACTGCCTGGTAAGCTGGAATATCACTTAATGCTGAGAAAAAAACCATGTTAAAACACCTTTATCCCTATAATTTGTGCTGCAAAATACATCAAGTGTTGATGGAATAATCCTCACCAGCAACATTAGGTAGTCTCATCAAAAGTAGGCTTAGAACCGTGGTCCTAGCTCATGTGCCATTCATCAAATCATGCACTTTTCAGTTCATATGGGAAATCTACTCTTGAACTGATGAGTTAAATGAGCTTGCAGATGTTTCTTGGTTTGGTTTTCTTTTTGTCACAGGTGCTCAGGGTGTTTGCTCTGTGGCTTGGCTTTTTTAAATGAGTGAGTTCCATCAGGCCGTTCCTGGAGAAGGTAGTAAGTTCCCTGGTTCCAGATAGGAAAACAAAGGCAGCACTGAACAGGCCATCTTCTGGGCATCGATACTCAGGCATTTTTGCCTATGCTGCTTCACCTTTCTCAATGATAATTATTCTGGTAATATTTTTTAAATGCTGGTATATTCCTGAAAAACTCTGTATATGGAAAGTTTCCTTCTTTTTCTGTCTTCCTTCAGGAAAGACAATGATCATCTGATACCTGAGCAGCACTATGCATATACACTATAGGGAATAGCAACAACAAAGAGAACATGAAATTACTGTTACTTGGTACAGCAAAGTCTTTCATCTACTTGGTGGCAGCTGGTAGAGGAGTGATACCCAGTCACCCTCAATGCACTGCTTGACTCACAAGAACAAAAGAAAACACAAAACATGGAATAGTTTGAAAAATTTCAGAAACAGAGTAGCTGGGATTGTGTTCCCATGAATATTAAAGCAAACAAGCTTGTGAGAAGCAAATTACTTGTGTTCTAGGGTGCACTGATTACTATGATCTGTGAGCCACTGAATAATTTCAAAGCCAGAGGTCTTGGGAAGACACCAGGTTACTTTCTGGTGCAAGAGTTCAAGGTGAAATAACAACAGCTGCTGTAGAGCCACAGCCTCCAGGTGAGGACAAGGGGCTATGTGTGTTCAGTGTGCATTGTGTAACTTGCACTGTCTAGACCTCCTAACGTGATTGTTGCTTTGAAAATTCCAGACAAAAAGCAATCCATTGAAATACTGAGTATGAAAACAAAGGCTAGAAAGGAAACCATGACACAGGTGTATGGATGTGTTCAGCCACCTCTGATCAATAAGGCTGCAGCAGCTGACTGTATGTGCTGGTGAGACCAGTGGCCAGGACCAGCTGTCAGGTCCCTAGGAAGCCAAAGCTGACACAGAAGTGTGGCAGCACAGCTTTTCTGCAATCTCTGCTTTCACTCAAAAGCCCTGGTTTCCATCTGTGTTTCATCTCTTTTCCTTCTCTTCTTTTATATGTAGCTTGCTATTATGCTATTTCTATCCAATTTCTGCCTTAATAATAGACTGTAAAGAGATATTTTATTGAATATAGTTCTCCCTAGGTACCCAGTCAGCACCACCAAATTAATTTCTCTTCAATCCCCAACTTGTGGCAATTCTTTAACAAATTGAAGCAAGCAAGACCCAAGAAGCAGGCACATATCCAGGTCTGAATGCCTCATTTCCCATGAATCTTTTGATGGAGCTGGTGGTAGGAGGTTTTAATTTGGTTTGTTGCAGATATATGCCTTCTGAGAAATCTGTTTCGCTGAAAAACGGCCAAGTAGCTCTGCTCTGAAGCCATGGGGTGCGTCTTGTTGCAGATTCTAAACACCAGCAAAGTTTTTCTGAGGAAGGCAGCTGCCATGACTCTGAACCCTCTTCTTCTAAAGCAGCTACTTCAGGCTAAGCAAGTGTGCTGCTTTTGGCTGGGGTAGAGTTAATTTTCTTCACAGTGGCTGGTATAGGGCTGTGTTTTGGACGTGTGCTGAACACAAGTTGATAATATAGAGATATTTTTGTTATTGCTGAGCAGGGCTTACACAGAGCCAAGGCCTTTTCTGCTTTTTACTGCCATGCTGGCAAGGAACTTGGGCATGTGTGTGAGGAGTCACAGGTGGGACAGGTGATCTCAAGTGACTAAAGAAGTATTCTTAACAATATGTCATCATGTTCAGGACAAAAAGTGGGGGGAAAAGATGGGGGGATATTTGGAGTGATAGAGTTTGTCTTCCCAAGTCACCATCACGTGTGAGGGGCTCTGCTCTCCTGGAGATGGCTGTCTGCCCACAGGCAACAGAGAATCAATTACTTGTTTTCCTTTGCCTGTGTGCATGGTTTTTGCTTTCCCTATTAAGTTATCTTTACCTCAACCCATGAGGTTTATAACTCTTACCCCTTCTATTCTCTCTGCAATCCCACTGGTTAGGAGTGAGCGAGCTGCTGCATCTGGCTTGGTTGCTGGCTAGTGTTAAACCACAACAACAGGGCATCATAGGTCATGTCAAATAACATGAGAGACTTGTGTTCTCAGGCAGTTGAATGAAGCTCCTCTTGGTCGGCCAGCTTTCTGGGCTACACTGAGGAAAACTCCATTGATTTCAAGGAGCAGCTCCAACAGTTAACTCACTTGTAGGTATTATAAATAATAGTGTATATATAAATACTGTAAATAATGATATATATAAAAATAATAAAATTGTATTTGTGTCTTAATTTCAAAATGAACGTCTCTCAGGTTAGAATTGCAATATAACGTTGGTGATGTGAGCAAGACTGTTTGTGATCCATACTTTGCATTTTCTAAGATATTGAATAGAGCCCTAAAAGAACAATGTTCACTTTTAAACAGTTTTGAAATAGAAAAAAGAACCCAACTTTACATGACTGAATTTGAGCAGGGACTTGAAACTTTGGGTCAAAGTCATTAATCATGACTGAGTCTCCTTTATTCATTTTGTCAAGTGCATTGAGGAATATTACTTTGCCTGGAGGCTGATCCCTAAGCTTGCTCTGCAGCAGACAGCAATGTCTTCAAAGTCAGGACTGAGATATCGCTGCAGCCACTGGAATCACATTACACTTGTTACCTCACTCAGCTCAGTAACTGTATGCAAAATTTGACAGATAGGAGCCTGCTGCCCCAGACATTGCATAAACATCCAACCAGAGACATTCATTTGCTGGAACGTCCAGTCTCTAGGAAATAAGACAGGCAATGATAGGCAGAGAGCTGAGAAAGTACATGTACTTCACAAAATACTGAAGCCTCTTCTGGGAGCATAACACTCTGTCTGGTTAATGAGTTCTCTGGAAAACAGGTGATGTCCTGCAGCAACATATTGCTGAGGATGCCTGCGTTAAGTCACTGGATATCCTCACATAATCTGGAATTTTTTGCAACACTCCTATTTAGAGACCCACAAGAGATTTATTGAAGGAAATGTGCAGGTTAGAAGAGATGAGGAAAGAATGAATCTCCAAAATCCTAATCCTGATGCCTTGTGCACTAGGCTGTAACTCCTGTGCTTGTAAAGGAAAACACCATTTATTTGTTTACTTCCAGCTTAAATTTTCAATGCATTATCCTACATGAGTACATAGGTCAGATTTAGTTTCTTGAATTCTTTCAAAGAAGATCGATTTTGGCAATCAAAACAACACAGCAAAGCATGCAGGAGTATTTGTGTTTGAAGTGGTAGCTGCATTTTTAGCAGCTCCAAAAAACAGGAGACACAGCAAGGCTCAAGGTGCTGAAGACGATGCTCCTGAGTGCACATACCTCTGAACAATTTACTACCTGACTGCCCATGCAAAGTAAAATATCTTTGCTGGCTTTTGGTGAAAACATAAGACCTCAGGAATAATATACGTGGCAACTTCTGACTTGTAGCCCCCTACCATCATCTCTACTTTTTTACTTACTGTTTGATATTTGACAAGTCACGTATCTTGTTTTCCCTTGTAAGAAAACAGAAACTGACACATCTCCCACTTCACAACTTTCTTATAATGACTGTTATTAATTTTTTAATTATTACAAGAACTCAAGATTGGCATGGAACTCCTAAATATTTAAAAGAAAACCACAATATAGAAAGCCTTTATGAACTATGATGAGATCAAAAAGCAAAAAGACTATACAGAATACAGACAAAATGAAATAAACCAAAATTACATAAGCCAGCAGCTATTTCACAGCCTCTTCTCTTTTAAATTGCTACAACCCCCATTTTGCACCCCAAACAGCAGCAGGACTATTCCCAGCTGTGGGCTCAGCCAGGTGGAGGAGGGCTGGGAGAGGGTGGCTGCCCGCCTTGGTTTCCTACCTTTTCTGCTGGAAGCCCCTCTTGAAAACAGACAGTGAAGGCGTCAAAGTGTAAATCTTTTCCTGGATCACTAGGTAAGGTCAGCAGAGAGCACTTCTTCCCTGGGACTCAGGCAGGTCATATGCCTGCACTGCCAAAGATGAGGACCAGAACTTGTGAGGTGCACAAACTATCTCAAAATGACTACAGGGTGCTACATCTATGCATTAATAGCATGCAAGATGAAAATATGTCTGGGAAGATGGGAGAGATGAAAGCAAAAACACACTCTTCCCCAGATTTCTTAGCTCTACATTGCAGTGGCACGCCAGCTGGGCTGTACATGTCCTGCTGATGGATCTGCTCCACACAAAGCTCCTGGATAGAAAAAGACCTTCCCCTTGCAGTGCTTATCCTCACCCTGGGTCTCAGCTTTTGTCTCCTTGTCTCTGAGCTGCAGGGAAGAAAAGAGTTTAAAGCAGGTCACCAAATACCATTGCTGCAGTTCAATCCCAGCTGGCAATTAAGCCACTTACTGCCCTCCCATCCCCCAGTGGGATGGGGAAGAGAGTCAGAAAATTATAAAATCCACAATTGCTCACTACCCATGGACTGAGGCCCCCTGAGCAGCAACCAATGGCTCCCGGCCAACTCTCCCCAGTTTATACACTGAGTATGATGTTCTATGATATGGAATATCTCTTAGGCCAGCTGGCGTCAGCTGTCCTGGCCATGCTACCTCAGAGCTTCTTGTGCATCTTCCCACTGAAGAAGCAGGAGCATAGCAAACTGAAAAGTCCTTGCCTTAGTGTAAGGAGCACTTAGTGACAGCTACAACACCAGTGTGTTATCAGCATTATTCTTACACTGAATCCAAAACTGTACCAGCTGCTAAGAAGAAAATTAATTCTATCTCAGCCCAGAACAACCATTTAGCAATGTCCATGTCTCAGCTGCTCTGAGTTTCTGGTTTTTATAGAGTTATTGTGCTTAAATGATAGTTTCACAAAATTCCCCAGACTGAGAGGAGAAAGTCCAAACTGGAAGACAGATAAAGGTGGTGGGGAGGGAAGGAATCTTATTCTGGAAATTTGTTTCACATAATTCCAGTTGCTGGCAATTTCATCATTTAATCTTGAACAATAAACCAGAAAGATATAAACGAGAGGGTTAATTTACATTTGTCCCTAGTAACATAGTATAAAGATGGAAAACAAGAAGATCAGACTTATTTTCTATAGTTATTTTAGTGGAAGACTAGAATTAGGCGAGAGTGACTCAGATTTTCTAATCATATCTTTTTAGCAGATAGTTAGTTAGTTCAAATAACTAATTACTGATTTTAGATCCTTGATTTTGCCCAACAAATTCAGGGCTTTTCTGTTTAAGTAATAAAACCCTTGAAAAATTACAGTTCTCTTCATTTTAATTAAACTCTATTTTATCAGGAAGCAGCTTGTAAAAATAAATAATAAAAAAGTCATCATTTAAACAGAACTACCATTTCCCATTTTCTATGACAATGCTATCAGATTGCTAAAGTCATGGAATAACGGATAGATTCTGAAACCATACTATTATGGAGCTGTCTGTATCGCTTATCCTTTGTTACCCAAGAGAATTTCTAAGTTTAAAGGCAAAGGCTACATTCAGTTGCAAATTGACATATCTGAATGCTTATTAACCCACCAGAATCAACTTGTTTTTAACAAAATAACTAAAAATGCAAATGTAAAGGATGGGTGAATCTGATTATTCAAATCAAGTTTTTTGTTGTGTAGACTGAAAGTAAATTTAAGCTCTGTAACTTAAATCCTTTTGTTTAAATCAATCAACCCCAGGGCTCTTCACTATCTGCAAAGGAATCTATTGATGGTTTAAATTCAGAAGAAACCCAAAGAACATGTATAACTTCAGACAGGCAAAGAGTGCCATTGATTTCAATGAGATTAGTCTCTAAAACTATGGCAGAAAAGATTTGAGGCACTATATCTTTAACTGCAGAACTCACTGGACAGAGAGAAAACACTCAGACCCTCAGTCACACACGATTCCCAAGGTTTGAAATGGAAGCAAAAAACTTTCATCTTGAAAACAATTACTCAAGAGTTTAAGGTCATCACATTTAATCAGCTAAATGCTCTGAAAGGAGGGCAGGCTGGTACTCATAATGCAGAGGGGGGTATAAGCCTAGGGAGAGGTGATACAGCTATTCATTTGCAGGAGCTCTAAAGGAAAAACAAGTGTCAGGTCTTGCCAGTGAAACAGATAAAGGAAAGCATGACATGGCATGTACATAAAATTGGTAACTAGTGGTAAGTAAAAAGACCCAGATCTACTATCCACTGAAGTTGTCAAATTTAATACCTAGGCTTATTTCTGAGGTTTTTTGTAAATCTTCATTAAGGTAGCAGATGGAGTAAAAACAATTTGTGTATCCATTGCAAAAGCCAGGATTGGATTTGGTGACAGATGTAGTCCTTGCCATGTTCTTGTTTACTTTTCTGGGTGACAGAAGTCACAGCAGAGGGGTCACATTGTTATACAGGTGACATGGTGTACACCATTCCTGTATGAATGACTACACTGACTGTCCTGGCTTTTGTTGGGGGAAGAATTGGTTCAAATTACAAAAATAAGATCCATAGTTAATGATCAAATCTCATTAACTGAAACAGGACAATGAAAAACTGGAAAGGAGAAAACCATGTAATCCCTTTCACACCAAACATCTTTCCCCAGTAAGCTATTAAAAAACCAAAACAAAACACACAAAACCAAAACAACAAAACAAAACAAAACAAACAAACAAAAAACCCCAAACAAACAAAAAAAACCCACAAAAACCCAACCAAAAAAAGGAGTTGTGAGGCATGAATGTTAAAAATCTCAACAATCTTCCTGAAAGTTTTCTTATTCCTTTTATTTCATCTTCAGGTAGCTCCTGTCTCTGCAGAGTTTCTGACTGGGGTTTTGATACTGGACTGATTCAGGGCTTAGGTAGCCATGGCCCAGAGGCTTGCTCTTGCAGAGCTACTGACAGACAAGACAAAACAGGGAGAATTACCCTTTTCTTTTCATTAAACTCCCCAGGAGAGTTCCTGTTGCACTAGAATTCATAGGGCTTTTTGACATAAAGGTTAGAGCAGTTGTTTAGAATGGGAAACAAATACTGTGAGGTTTTGTGGTTTGATGAATACATTTTACTGATTCATCTGGTGCTGAAATAATTCACTTTATTTAGGAAGCTCAATATTGAACAATGCTCTTTGATAGTGTCATTTTGCTACACACATCCTTTGGCCCTGATAGTTCAATCAATAAGCCCCCCCTTAGCCCCCCGCACTCGCTCACTTGAGGTGATACATAAGCAACCAGCAAAGCTCCAGATGGTTAAAGTTCTGCTTCCCAGGAAAAAATCCAGCTGAATTAATGCAGAACTGTGCTAAGATTTAAGCAACTGCATTTAACTCATAAAAGCACAGGCTGAGGTCTGAGCAGAGCTCGAACACCAGCGCCGGCTGCTATGCCGGCCCTCCCCTCTGCCTCTCCTGCCCGCACAGCCGCTTGCTTAAAATTCTGCTCTTCACCTGCAAGTCTGCAGAGCTCTGCACCCGCCTATTGTTATTTAACATGTACTTCACAGTGGAATTGAATTGTTCCAATCAAGATTAGGTTCCGTTTCTTTATGTGGTATGCAAAGCATGTCTGCACACAAAACTTTCATCCATTTCTCCACCTGCCTTTTCATTGTGCCCCACAACAACCTCACTGACAGTCCCATGCATTTTCATTCCCTTTTCTTCATGAATTCTTAATGAATGCCAGGCCCTTATTGCAAACTCACTGAGTGTGGCTGCTGCATCAGTGTGCCACTTGCCCCACTGGCTCAGATCCCTTTCTGCAGCCCATTTGCCATGTGGAGGAGGAAGGGGCTCAGTGTAGGAGCATTTCCCAGTGCAGCACCACCAACACTCACCCTCCTCGGATCACTCATCCACGTCACTGAGCCCCTTCAGAAACCAAGAAGTGGTAAGAAGCAGACTTCAAAGCATGAGCTCTTGGGATAGATGGTATTTACAATCTGTGGTGCAAACAAAAGAGCGAGCCCAAGCCTTACTGTAGTAGAAAAAGGAGAGGAAAATACTGGTGAAACCTTGTCAATACATTGACCCAGCCAAATCTGACAATATAGGAGAAATGGCGAGTCACAAGTAGTGCCAAACCCCTAGAGCAGACAACCTCTTTGAAGTAAAAGAGTGGTATGACAGGATGTTGCACTGCTGGACATGTGGGGCTGCAGAAAAGGACTGCGAGTGAGGCCGCCAGCACCAGCCACAATCCCTATTGCTGCTTGGCCCTTGCCAGGGCATGGGACACTCCTGCAGTTAGGGGGACAAGCTGCAAAGCCCCCTTTACTCTGCAAATCTGCTGCGCTGATGTGGCTATAAAGGGTGCCACAGTCAAAAAGCAAGGGTTTCCAAACAGCACAATTTTTATATAAAAAATAATCTAAATGGTTGGGTTTTATCAATTGCATAAACTCCTTAGAGTCCAAAACATAACTGACCTTTGCTTTTAAATCTGTGTTCAATAAAAGATGACTCCAACTGATCGTGAACTTTGCAAAGTCTGTAACGTGGTTCAGGGAAAAATACATTTAATTTCCCTAATAGCTGCTGACAGTCTGTGAAACAAATAGTTTTAATTATTTTCTCCTTGGCGAATTTCAGCTCTCATCATTTAATCAAAAAGTAGCACATTACCAACAATTGAGATTAAATGGAGAGATATACAGTAGGGAAAATAGGAAATTACATTAGCACTAAACAGTGACAAATATGTCCTTCTTATTGCACTCTTGTCCTGATACAGCAGAACATTTACAATGCCCTGATTAAAAAAAAAAAAACCTTAAAAACCCAAATGACTCCTTTAGACTTTTCCCATTTATGCTGAGACTTATGACTACTGAAATGGTTGATGTGGCCTCTGCAATAAAAAACAAAAAAAAAAAGACTCCTTTCACTTGTTGATGAACAATGTACAGATCTTACACATTGGTGTAAAATAAGTGCTACTCATTTTTTACTGGCACTGCTGATGCATGAAAATAACTACAGAGCTAATCAATAGGTAATGACTGTATTTCAGGATTACTCCTGCTGTGTTCAGAGGAAAAAAATGACTGCAATTCACAAACAATTATTGACATCATGAAGCACATGAATCAATGTCCACTGGAGATCTACATGTTATTTAAAATTTCTTCAGCAATATTTGTCTTTGTTCCTTAGTCCCAGTGTAATTTTTCCTGCCTGTTATACTGTGAATATATTAAAGGTTAGTGTGAAGATATTGATGACAACTAGAATAAAATGTAAAAGCTAGACTTCTGATGGATAAGTCCAACTACAAGCAGTGGCATGACTATTACCGGAGCACTGTAGCCATGGGATTCCGTGCAAAGCTCCTTCTTGCATAAGACATTTTTTGTCACAGAATGATCAAGACCTCACCTCTTAAAGGTCCAGTATAACTCTGTTGGAATTCAATTTTTTTTAAGTCTTGCCCATTGTTTTTCCTGCCTGCAATGGTTTACTGCAAGAGAGAGCAAGTGGGAGGACATGAGGTGGCTGGAGCTGGAGGTGGTGTGCCTCAGGGCTTACTGAAGTGTACCAAGGAGATAGATTTATCATTGGCTCCTACAGGGAACCAATGAATTCCTATTGGCCTAATTCTCTAAATATAGCCATTTCCCTTGTTTTTATTGTTATCTCTGTGTAGAGCATGGGAAAATCATGAAACAGTCCAAGGTACAAATCTGAATTCTCATTTGTTAACACAGGGGAGTGAACAACACATCTGTTCTTCACTTGCATAAACAAATATCTGAGATGTACAGGGCAGTGAAGAAGATGATTACCACTGGTTCTCACATTTTTGTTTTTGATTGACATGTGGCTTGAGACATGGCTGGTTTACAGCCTGATATGATACTCCTTTACTTGAGGTTTTAACTGCAAATCAATTCTGCTTAGCCTAGAACAAACATCTGGTCCTTGCTTAGAAAATGAGTTGAAACAACATCACGCCTACCATCACAGCACAGCTACTCGAACATCTGACAACAGTTACCAGCAGCACCTGATAGGAGGGACAGATTTTCAAAAGAATAAATTGCCCAGCTGTGACTAGAAACATATTTGGGTGCCTTGCTACAGTTCTGCATAAGAAAACAGCAATCATTTTTAATTACTAACGTAATAAAATGAGGAAAAGCAGTTTGGCTCTTGAAAAATCAGGAAGATTCCTCTCTTAGTCTAAATTAATATTATGAAGAATTTACAAATATTTTCAGATGACCACATTAGAACAAAAGCACACCAAACAACCAACATAACCACAAAAAGAAATCCAGAGAGAAAATAGCACTAAGGTACACATCTTTACACAACATGTTTCTCTAATGGGAAATAGATACCTGAGCCAAGTACGCTCTTTAACTCCTCTGAAAATATAAGCTCATTTCCAAAGAGCTCACTCAGGGTAATTTTTTTCCTTTTATTTAAGCAAGTAGGAGAAATCATAAAATAAGATTGAAAATTGTCTCAGCATACACCTCATTTGCAAGTAGTGGAGAGCTGCTCAATCTTGTAAATCTTACTTTTCTCTTGAAAAGGAAATAAAATCTAGACAGTACTCTGGCTGGAGCTAACTGCTGCTACATTGAGTAAGTATGAATATAACTGTTTCAAAACTATAAAGGATGAAGTAGGCTCAATGAAATGGAGATGAAAGCACAGCCCAGAATGTATTCACATAACTTAAAAATAAACATTAAAATATATATTTATGGGGTGATGAGCAGGAAAGGAGCTGCTCTTCCAAAGCTCTGAGCATACATGTCTGCTGGCTCCTGGTTTTCCGGTTTAATTTAGAGAAAAGGTTACAATCATCGATCTCATTCCATGAATTGTCAGAAAAGCCAGTCCTACGTATTTCATCATTAAGAAGCCCCACTGAAGAGGTGTTTAAGCATTTGCAATGGAGGTTAACTGACCACTTGCCAGCTGCTCTGTAGCTCTGCCCTTTTTTCTAATTCAAAAGTATATTAACTGGAGGACAATTGCAGATGTTCTCGCTCATAATCTACAGTGACAATAAAAAACAGCAGATAAAATTAAAAGGATCTTGCAGTCTCCCAAAATATTCAGCGCTTTGCATTTTGTTAGGGATATTTATCTATCCTTCCTAAAAATTCTTAGGTGTATGGCAGATGAGTAAGGTTAAGAGTGGAAGAATATTATACAAAACTACTTATCTGTTTAACTTGTAAACCTACAGAACATTACATTTTTGATTAGTATATGATTAAAAAGGAAATTAAATTTTATTAATATAATTTTGTATATTAAAAACTTCTTTACTTGAAGGTAAGTAATATTTTAACATGAAAATTATCTAATCTCCACAAATTTAAACAAAGGGACTCCAAAACATGAGAGGTACTCCAGTCTCCTGAATTTTAGGAAATTTTGGAAAATCTATTTTTCTGTGTCAAAGGCACATATTAATATTTTCAAAATTCTGTTAATAAATACCTACTGTCATCCAAATTTTTACAGAAATACACGTTGATAATCAAAACATGTGAAAACAAGAAATAAAATTATATGCACTTGCTTAACAAAAATACCTTCCACCTACCACACATAAAAATAAAGAATTTTTTATGCAAGAAAGATGCTCAAATGAAGAAATACCTGGTCATACAAATGACTCAGCAATGTAGTGTTTACCATAGAAACTATGGAGTGTTTAATAATTTCTTGAAGTGGAAAAGACACATGCACCTCAGTGACATGATTCATTGACAGAGATTTCCACCATAAATATAACAGAAATGCTACAGGCTGCTGACAGCAATGAAAGGTGAATGAGAGATTACTGAAATACAGCTAAATTGTGGGTGTCTTGAGACCTATGTTTCAGTTCACCACACCATTTACTTCTTGACAGTTCAAATTTTCTGTATAATCCAGAGGATTTATTTTGAAATCTAGACAGTCATTCATATCAGTCATTCATATCAAACTTTTACTCAGTCTTTTGGAGCACTGACACATTTTAGCTCTCATAAAAGATCCATGGCCAGTAGCCTGCAGCAAGCCTATTGCTCTGATTTGAAAGACCCACCCAAGAAAGATCAAGCACTCAGTTTTGACCTCCCTATAATATCATATGACGGTTGAAATTAAAAGGCCACAAAATCAGAAAACTAACGAGAAAAAAAAGGGAAAAAAAATGATTTTTTTTAATTTTTTTTTTTTTTAATTTTATTTTATTTTATTTTAAAACGTAGTATAATTTCTCCATAAGAAAAATATGACAAGTAGAAGTGAAAACACCAATTCAGGTCAAGGAGAGCTGACATCACAAAAGAGGAATGTAATAACTTTCCTTCCCTTAGAAAAAAATCCTGAACAAACTCTGTTGTGGACATTTTAGAAATGGAAATCTTTGCCTTTCTACCTCCCACTAGTCTGCTCTGGACACTCATTTGGATTCAACTCCTCAGCTGACTTCCAGCAGGACTACAAGGCTGCCCAATATCAGTCATCTTGAAGGTACTTTAGATGCAAACCAGGCCCATTTGGGAAGGTCTCAGACAATGGCCTTCAGCTGGCTGGAAACAGGGGAAGCTGTGGTCTCTCATTCAAGGGTCACACTGTGGCCTCTCTGCTGAGGGGTCTCTTGAGCATTGACCAAGTTGTGAAAAGCCCTGCTGTAACACAAGTTAGAGACCAACTCCATGGCTTTGTCAGTTATCTCTACAGCTTCATTTGCAATTTATCTTGGATATTTTATTTTTTTAAGAGCATGAACAGGTATTTTGAGCAGGACAATAAAAGATCTCATTTTCACTGAAGGCTCTTTAGGCTGATCTATAGCTGTCATCTTCTCTTTTTTGCCTGTAACCAATAGCAGGGACTAGCCTGTTGGACAGTTCAACACAGCTCATCAGCAAACTGGAAGAACTACTGTCAAGAAAGGCAAGGATGGAGGTGAATGCAAGAAACTGCACATCTTTACCAAAGGTTTTCCTAAAGAAGAATTTGCTAGGTACACAACAAGTTCAAAATCAAAATGGACATTCCTTGGAAAATCTTCACTTTTGTACTCTTATACTGGATTCCTTTTTCTTTTCGGCATGGGAACAAACAAAATAAACCTGGGGCAAAAAAAATGGATTCTAAATACAAAAAGAATTCAGAAGCGACAACCCATCTTGGGACATCTCTGATCTAATTTTGCAGATAACCTATCAGCTGATCTTCTTCTCCAAAACCTATTTAAACTCCATCATAGAAACAACACTGTTTTTATAGCTGGCACATTGTGGAAGCCATTCCCAGAGTATGACTCCAAAGATTAGAAATAAGTTTCTTCTTTTTTTCTTATTTCTTTCTCAGTTTCTCAAAGTAAATACAGTCACTTCACTTTAATTCATTCTTGTCTTGAGTAAACTGTTTCTCTAAAAGCATTCTTACTCCTATTTGATCAGAGACTATTGCTAGATATCATGATATAAATTGACAATAAAAAGAAGGAAAAGCAATTGCCCAGAGCTTCTACAGAGTGAATATGAAACCAGCTCACAAAAGGTGTGTTGCCTTTATGGTAAGAGTGACAGCACTGGTTCCAACCTTGAGCAGGATGGTACCTGCTCAAATCTACAAAGCCTAATGACTCTAATACTGCAAATTCTTTCTTTCCGACCAGGAGAGCCTGTGACAGATTGTACATCAAATGTACAAGAACTGCTTCCGAGCACTGGAGGTACTTTATAATTCCCTTGGCTCCTCTGAGTAAACCACTGTGTAGTGACCTGAAGATGACAAATCCAGGTACCTGAGCACAAGCACGTTTCATATTTTTCAAGGGTCACAAAAAGCTAGAAATAACAACACCAGCAATGACACCTGCCTTTAACCTAGAACTATAACAAGTGGGTCAAAACTTTCATGGGAGAAGTTGTGCAGCCAAGATATTGGGTTATGGATATATTTTGCAGTGAAAATGGTGCTTGAGGCTTGCCTTACAATGAGGAGAAAAAACCCACAAAAATGAAAACTGAGCATTAAGTGTATATAAAGTAATATTAACAGAGTAATTAAAAAAACCCAAAAAAACGACCTATGCAAAATGCCCTGCTTCCTGTCTCCCAGATCTTCTGGAATGGATTTCAAGCACCATCAGCTGAACGTAGTAATATAAACATCTGAAGTACTTACTACCTCTGGAGATTTGCAGGCCCTCTAAAGCGATTAGGGTTCAGTGTATCTGTGCCAGCCTTAATGCACTTCCCGAGATAACAGGCATATAAAATAGTACACATGTGCCACAAACCTAAACCAGGCAAGAAAAATAAAAGGCCAGCCCCAGATCAAGGAGAACCTCTAAGGAGCAGGATCAGACATGTCTTACATGCTTTACAAAACAACAGTACTCCACACAGAAGACATGAAATCAAATCAGATAATCCTTGGTAGAAGAATATGCAGTAGGATTTGGACCTTTTATGTTCAGATCTTATTTACTTCTTTAGCAGGTTCAGCTACACCTGTATAAAGCCACTGATGAAGTACCCCAGACTTCATGATGATGGAAGTCATCATTTCATGTGCAAAGGAAAATGGGGATCTAAGTTCTTGTTACTGGTTGTGATGCATGAGAATTGTGATAGCTGAACTCCTCTCTGAAAAATTACCAGGCTACATTCACAGCTTGGGCAGTCATAAAAATAGCCTTTGTAACTGGACAATGTACAGCCCTGACAGAAAAAACAAGTATACTGCCCCATAGTGTCTGTCCTACCTAATTTTTAGAATCAAAAAAACAGTTTGAGTTGGAAGGGATCTTAAAGATCTCTTAATTCCAACACAACTTCCATGGGCTGGGATACCTTCCACTACCCCAGGTTACTCAGAGTGCCATTCAGCCTGGCTTTGAACACTTCCAGGGATAAGGCATCCACAACTTCTCTGGGCAAGCTGTTCCAGCACATCTACACCCTCACAGCAAAGAATGTTTTTCCAAATATCTAATCTAAATGTACTCTTTCATTTGAGTTTGAAGCCATTTCCCCATGTCCTGTCACTACATGTCCTTGTAAAAAAAAGTCTCTGTCTTTCTTGTAAGCTCACTTCAGATACTGG
The DNA here is from genome assembly GCA_013399915.1 of Illadopsis cleaveri. Taxonomy (NCBI): domain Eukaryota; kingdom Metazoa; phylum Chordata; class Aves; order Passeriformes; family Timaliidae; genus Illadopsis; species Illadopsis cleaveri. The sequence goes on along the minus strand of VXBB01006750.1, from coordinate 72,030 downwards.
AAGGCCACAGTTAGGTCACCACAAAGTTTTCTCTTTTCCAGGCTGAGCTATCCTAATTCTCTTTCCTTTCCTTGTAGGAGACATGCTCCATCCATTTAATCTTCTTGGTGTCCCTCCTCTGAACTCTCTCTAACAGCTCAATGCACTTCCTGTGCTGGGGAGCCCAGAGCTGGATGCAGCACTTCAGGTGGGAGGCACCCAAATATACTCTCGGTCTGTATAAGTTTATTTTCAACACTCTGAGCTCCAAAAACAACAAGACAGCTTTTCTCTTTCTACATTTTTAATCATCTTAGGATAGTATATGACAAGTGACAGACTGTGGAAGACCGAATTTGCATCTTAAGCTTGGCAGGCAACAATACTGAATAGCAGACACAGCCAGCCTCAGCATTACTGCTGCTGGCTGCAGGGATGTGACAAGGCTGGGCTGGGGCTCACAGTGCCTCTCACAGCAAAGCCCTAGAAAAACAGGCCTGCCAGGCACAGATATACTTAACTGGGTAAAATATTGATAAGACAGTAAGTTAAGTTTGTAAGTTGGTGCTGGCTAGCTCCAAGACTTGATGAGCAATTAAGAGACATGGGGAGCAATTCAGTTTTCACACTGCGCCTGAGCCCAAGACCAGCAGCAGCACCTCCTTCCTATTCCAGCGACAGAAAAGTAGGTCAGGACGATGGGGCCAAATAAATACCACTATAAATCCCATCTCTGATAAGCTGTCCAAGTTCATTCTTGTTTTATTGCACATTGCTCTGGTTTCATCCAGATCCTCTTCTGCATATGTTCCATATTTCCTGCAGAGTGCCTGGTCTGTGGCAATGTAACCCCTGTGGTTACTTCCCCTTTCCACAGCACTGAGATGGCACTACACAGATGTAGTCATTTGCCTTGAAGAGACTCACAGACACAATTTAAACAGAATGTTTAAATATGTAATAATGTACACAAAGCACGAGCTCTTCAGAAATTGTATTTAGGATATGTTTGTGCCACATCTAGGATCAGGTTCCTTCCAGAAAAAAATGGGGAATAGAGGCACTAAACCAAAGTCTCTTCTTGTGTTTACCTATTAAAATCCACCAAATCCCAAGTATTTAGCTCAGAACATAATGAGAAAAAAAAAGAACCAAGTGAACTACATCTAGCAATATATCAGTAGTCTTTCCAAAATGCATCACAGAAGTTTGGGGCTTGCAATCATAATCATTATTGTCATCACTAAAGGCAGAGCTAGTCGTGACTTCTGAATTGAAAGTTTTCATAACTCACAAATTGGGTGGTGGATGACCCCGTTATATTAAAAAATATATGTTTACTGTTTTCTGTTCATCCCCAAATAGTAGATGGAGCTTGCTTCCCATGGTTCTCTCTTGCTACAAACATTAGGCTATTATAAATACATACAGGGAGTACACATAACTACCCATGTAAATGCATGGTGATATCTGCCTGATAAACTGTGGAGGCACACCATGAATTGTAAACACTTATGAGAAATATATTTCATAAGTAACTGGGATTTCCTCACCCAGGGCTGCTGCAGTGAAGGCACACAATAGATTACAAACATATATGAGAAATACATTTCATAAGTAACTGGGATTTCCTCATCTGTAGCTGCCCACGAGCACATTTCCCACTTATACGGGAAATGGTCTAACGCCTGAGAGCTGCCATTTGCAAAACCAGCTTGATAGCAGATTACTGGGGGGGAAAGCAGATAAAGGGGGAAAGGAGGGCCTGTAGATCTCCAAAATCTCCTAAAATTATTTTTCCCTGTAGTGAATAAGGTCTTTAGCTGATGGGGCTCTGCAATATAAATTTTATCAGCATTTTTTTGTTAGGGACACATAACTCATAAATAGCAAAGCAATGAGGAATCTAAATAGACCATATATATATATATATATATGATTATGCAAATATATGAATATATATTTATAAAATATACCTGAATATGCACTCCCTACCACCTACTCTTCCGCATCTTTTGATTTAAATTCCAAATTGCTGCTCACTCATAAGCTCATTTGGAGGATATTCCTGGGGGAGCTAGTGGTCTTTCTCCTTAACTCTAACATCTCATTCACATGGAAGACAGAAACTGCCTACAACTCCTATTCCTACCCTTGCAGAATGGGTCTGGGGCTGGGATTGTCTCCTCTCTCTTTTGTTCTTTCTCTGAGAGATAAACCAATGAGAAAGATTTGTGTCTGCTCTGTATCCTGCTGCCAGTGGGTTCAAGTTTCCAAGTAGTGTTATGCTACTTGGCCAGAAGAAAACAGAATTTTAAGCACATGGTAATTGACTTAGTACTTCTCTGATGCACAAGGAAGAATTACAGTAGTGTGTGATGCTGTAACTTGTAATTTAAAAGATTGTGCTAATGGTCTAGTGGAAATTTCAAAATTCTTTAATTCCCCAATCTTTCAGCCTCTTTTTTGAGACATTTACATTAGAGGCATCGAGGAGATTTCTTTTAAACTTAATCAATCCAGAGTCCCTGATGTGTGTTTGATCCACAGCAAAATTTTCCTCCTTTTTTGTGTTTTCTCCATTTTCAACAAGTCTGACTGGGAATAAATTACCACACAAAGGTATTAATGAAATACTTAGGAAAGTACTGCAAGGAATAGATTGATTGATGGAAAATGTCTTTCCTAACTAACTCTGTGGTTTCTGGATATGAAACCAGTTATAGATTACAGGATGATAGGTGCTGATGTGCTAACCCTGGTTAGGCTCATATATTTTCACAATTTCTTAACTGTTTACTTACTCTCTAGTATAGCAATGGAGGGACTATTTTTCCTCACTTTTTGGATAAAAATTTAAATGCTTTCACATGAAATGAAATAATCTTCCTGGGCTGTCAGGTTAAACCAGCAATCCTCTACCACACCAGAGTTAAGGATAAACCCTTTCTTACACAGTAGGACACACAGCTTCTGACATTTTAGTTGCTTACCAGTCCAAAACAATTTCACACAGGGCAAGCATGGGTTTTCACATAGTGCACAGTGTAGCTTTAACCTGTTTTTCTTTAGACCATTTGCTGGGCTAAAAAGGCTGAATCTTGCAGGCAATATAAGACATGGAGACAGTTTTCCTGCCTTGTGAACAATTTTGAAAGATGGAAGACAATCTTCCCATTTCACACTGTCAAAAGGAAAAAAACCAAAAAACAAAGGGATGCTCCTTTTCTTTCAATTAAACAACTAAAACTGCAGGACAGGACGTGAGATGTATCACTGTGCACACTACATCATTTTCTGCTTGCTCCATGGCTGTGTTTCAGCCTGTTCCAACTGGCACCTGTCAAGAGGAAGCTTGGGTGTGGTTTAGGGATAAATCACACCAGCAGCTGCTCCAAATAAGTTATAAACAAGAACTTCAACATCCTTGACTCCCTGTGATGCACTGTGACATAATCCCACCCATTTTGTGCTGTCCTGTACAGAAACCATACACTCCTTTGCATGCCATATGCTGAGGCAAGCAACACAAATCCTTCATTTTCCTGCCATCAAAACACCCTGTCACAACTCTCAACATGCCTCTTCAAATAAATATTTTAACGACTTAGACCTTAGAAACATGCAGAAAAATAGTGATATCTTGGGATGCAGGGGAGTCACAGGTTCAGTGGAGACCAGGGTCCAATGCTATATATGTGTGCACTGAGGGCCAGACTACCTTGGAGGGTCTGAACTGACTTTGAACAGACACACAGGGCTCTTTGTTCAGAAGGCTCTGTGCTCAGCAGCTACAGTAGATACAGCAGCCAAGCTCCATCCAAATACCCTATAACATGCAGGACCTGGATGCTTAACCAAGTCCAGGGATTCACATCCAGGGGTTCACATGCAAGAGAAAACCCCAGATCACCAGGATTTGGGAGCTTAATAGCAGATTATTCACTTGCCTTCCCAGGCCAGTCCCTCCATCTTTCCCCCTGGAATCATTCTGGGGCTGTACAAATAATAAAATACTTAATAGATGGAAAAAAGGCACCTACAGCTCTGAAAGCTTAAATCCCTGTACCAATGTGTACAAAAATGGTATCTGCTGAAAGACCAGTGTTACTGGATTCAAGTAAATGGTTTTCTTCTCTGTGTTTTTGACCAGAAAAACCTTTTGTAAAAATTAACTGCAAATTATACGTTTCTGCAAGTTTTCATTTTGTGAGAAAAGCTCAGATTAGCTTTATGTGAGGACCACACACTCTCATGCACAGAAGATGTTGGTGCTGATGAATTGCTGCTTTCAGCTGTGGGATTTAATTACTCTCATTCTCTACATCTGGTGTATTGTGTGGTGATGTGTTTGTCTTCTGACACCTGGGGGGTAGGATGAAATAAATTTACTATATTCACAGTGCCAAAGGGACAGTTTGAATAAGAAATGCTGCAATAAGACCTGCATGACTATGTCCTCTGGCATGAATGATGAATCCAGGTCCTTTAGATCTTGTTTTCTAGATGTGCTTACAGACTGGAAGCATTTTTTAAAAAATGTTATAGGAAAATTACACGAATGTTAAGCCTATTTTGACAAGTTGAAGGAAACGAATTGGTTTATATTGGCTGATGTCTATCTAGCCTGTGCTCCTGAAGCCTTTCCCTTCATTTTTATATGCTGGCAGGGTCACTAATCCTACTCGTTTTCAGTTTGTCAGTCAATAATCACTTATGTGGCGCTATGTCTTTGGAAATGACAGCTGAGACAGGATCTGATGCAAAGCCTTCCTTCCACAATGCCTTCCTAAATACCGATCTGAGCCGGCTGAAAGGACCAAATACTCTGTATCTGGTAATGACATGTTCACCAAGCTTGTCATAAACAAGGTTTTGGGGAACTTTACAGCACTGCTATTTGTCAGATGTCTCTACTTTGATGCCATAATGAAGTCACACGAAGCAGAACAGTTATTGGACATTAATGACAGGAATTCTCTGTTATCAGACATTAATGAAAGGCAACTTTTTTGTTTTGCTCTAAGGCATTTTAATTGTGTCACAAGCAGAGACCATCTGGCTTAAGAATTCATATTCAGTATCTGCTGCAGATGCAGAAATACCTGGGAGGGAAATGGTACTTCCTGGTTTCCAGCTTGCATGGTACCCAATGCTAAAGCTGGTGTGTTGCACACTTAGCTAAATTGCAATTTGCTGCTCAATGGCCTTTTAAGTTATTATTACCTCATTAAAGAGTTAGTGTTTACTAGTTTGGACTTTATCTCTTCAAAAAGAAGATGAATTTATGTTAAAAATTACTAAGGGATAACATATTTCACTGCATTCTGCAGAGGACTGTGTCAGCTCATCAGGCTTTATTTACAGAGAAGTCCTAGGGATAGAAATATTTTTTTTTTAGGAATAAACATAATTTCTCTCTTTTGTGACAGGTGCAGTCCATGTTTATGAAAAATACAGAGAAAACATTTGCAAAGTGCAAATTTAGAGTACCACAGCAGTCAATAACTTTTCTGAGAAAGAATCCAGCTGAGAAAGAATGAAACCATCACTTCTAAAGGGCAGGCATTAATTTCAGAAATTTCATGACTGTCACCAGAACCTTTAGTTTGGCCTATCTTATTTCTACAGGAATGTCTCTCACTGCAACTTGCGGGGGGAAAAACGCCCAACTGATTTGGCCAAGACTTTTCTGAGCCATGTATGAAGTCTAGAAGATGATGTTTTGCAGTTTTAAGAAAATCAAGCTGTTAATACTTTGAGTAAACTATGCATACATATCATGGCCTATTTACAAGACTGTAGGTCTATTTGTTTAAGTACCTAAATATCTTGAGGCAGCTCCAAGGCAGACAGCCTTGTCTGCCACACTGAGCTGCCTCAAACACACGCAGCCCAGCAAAGGTGGGGGCCAGGCTGCAATCCCTAAGAGGTATTTGATTTGAACATAACTGGAACCAGTGCTGGCAGAAATGCATTGAAAAGTAATGGGGGCTCTGCCCATTTTATTTTGGAATTAAGTCAAACAAGATGTTGACTCTCTCCTGAGGGAATGCGATGTGATGCATTTCCTCATTGAAGCTCTCTGGGGTCTGCTGGCTCTCAAGAGTCCCATGTTGCAGTGAGTGAAGCAATTTCCAGCACATGTTTAGAACCCACTCTGGAATACCTCAGGGCAACAAAAGTTAGTTAAGCCACTATTATTAGAGAGCTATCACCTCATTTTCAGTGCATTACTGCCATAATCCTAGAAGGAAGATTCATATAAATGCTCGGGAACAAAATTCCAGGGGAGAAAAAATCCATACTAGCAACTATCAGCTAATACTACCAGACAACTGAATTTTCTTGTACTTGCTTTCTTGCTTTTCTTGGGCAAAATTTACCCTAATGCACGAGACTAACACAAGACCCACACAGGCTTGAATGCTGAATACTGCATCCCTCAGTAGAGCACTATTAAAATTACCAGGCAGGCTTTCAATGTGAGCTTGCTGTGGAGCTAAACATCTCCTTGTGATGCCAAACAGGGTGCGCCTCTGGGACCAAGTGCTCTCGAACACATAGATATATTCTGAGCAATAAGCAGAGTAGAAGTTGGAGCTGTAGCATAGAGGTCTAAGGGAGGATGGGAAGAGACACAGTAAAAATTTCCCTCTCTTCTGGCTTTTGGGAAAAACACATTGAGTGTTAAACAAAAATGTAAAAATCTCAACCTCAATAACTGAAGCATTCAGATATCCAAAACCTGACGTTATTCTGACTCAGAAAGCAATTGATACATTTGCTTTTCAGGCAGTACAGGCATCGCTCTTCCATACAGATCAGTATGTCTGTCTGTCACTTATTTCAAGGCAGAATTGTGCAGTATCTCATCTAAAGAAGAAGGAAGTGATCAGGAACTATCAGTGGCAGGACTGTTAGGGTTGTAAGAATGGGAATCCCTCTTGTGATAAATTATTTTCAATGTTCAATGACATCCCATTCAGTGTCTAAATGTCACCAGTATACAAATATCTAATACAAAAATGTCTCCTGGGCACATCAATAAAACTGGATGGGATTGACCGCTGTAAACAACAAGAGACTTGAAACTCACTCTCTGATGCAAGAATTTGGTCAGAATTTTGTCTCTTCAGAGGAAATTCTAAACACAACCTAAAAATCTACACAAAACTTTTATATTAGCAAGGTGAAGTAAGTCCAATGAAAAAACACCGCCACCCAAGACTGATATTTAAAATGGCAATCACAAGAGGCAAAACAAGTTTAATGTACATGGTTTGGCACAGCTGCAGTCTGCTTCCTTAAGAATGCATTACTGATTATGAGCATTCTTATTACAATTTTATTGCAATATTCAAGGTGTACTCAGAAGATACTATTTTTTTAAATATGGGTTCATTTGTTTGCATCTTATTTTACAGTCACTCTTCCAGCCTCCAGTTCATTTCTAAAAGCAACTAATATTTCCATATCAAAGTTTAAAATTAATTTGCTTTGTGGAACATCGTCCTTGATGTAAAATACTTCATTTTAATTAGGACATTTAATTTTCTCTAATGGAATCAGGTTCCATTTACTTAATCCAAAACTACTTTCTGAAAGAGCTATAAGCAGTACACTTTCTCAGCACAAGCCCTTCAAAGGCCTGTGTGCATGAGGAGATTGCACCTACAGAGCTAAACTCATTTCAGCTTAATCTACTTACACTCCTACAAAACATTACCCATAACTGAGTCTGCCCCATTTCTGGATCAGTTATATTAAACAACTTTTTGTTTCCTAGTGCAGACCAGGATTAGATAATAAAAAATCAAAAACCATTACAAGTATGTGTTAGAATGGAAAAGCTAATTAAAAATTGTCCCACCTCCCTGAGCACGTGTGTCTGGACCCCACATCTTGGAGCACAGCCACTTCCCACTGCCACTTTTGTACAGTGTTTTCTTCTTCCATTTGCCCTCCTCTCTGTAACATGTTGTATACATGTAGACCATGCCAGATCATGTCTCCTTCTCTATAAAAGAATGTACAAGTCATTTCTGAGGAACACTTTGCATATTCTGGCTCCATGTTAGGATGATGCTCTGCCCCCACGCACGCAAAGAAGCACGTGGATAGATCAGGGCAGAGATAACCAGTGCATAGGCACAGACTGTGAAAGGCATTCCCTTTCCCTACTGTGACAGCTTGCTCCCTCCATTTAAAATAAATGTTTGTTTGCTGGAAAGCCTGTCTTTATTGATTTTGTACATCTCATCAGCACAGAGAAATGCAATAAATACCATACACTATTATAAACCCTGAAACACCTTCAGCTCCAGGCTGACTGCAGCTTTCACAATGCAAGGGCACAGCAACAAAATGATTTTAAAAACAGAATACCTTGAAAAATAGCCAAGCTGTCATCCATTTGACCACTTTCACAACCCAAAAGACATGCTTGTAGAGCTCAGTATTCACTACTCCAGGGTCTACTACATTAGCAGTCACATGGCTTCCATTTGCAGTCAGAAGATGCTGTAGTCGATAGGTAAATAACACAAGGGCAAGTTTGCTTTGGGCATAGGCTCCATGGGGTGAATACGAACATCTGTACACAGGAGAGAAAAAGAGAGGGAAATGCATGTAAAAATAACCAGAAGGAGATCAGAATTGCACAAACATCAAATGTACCACATTATGCAATATCCAGATACACACTGAGTCGTCAGAAGAAACAGTTTATCACTGGCAGGCGTGTTGTTTACTCAAGTTCTGGTGATTATTCCATCAGACACCGAGTCTTATTTATAGCAGGGAAAAATATTAAAATAAAATTACACAATACCTGCCAGAATCTCTCTGTCAAACTCTTTAAACTAGAAATGTTGAGGCATCAGTCTCTGGGCTATCATCACCTAGAGGCTCTCAAACCTCTTTTCCCCTCTTTTGCTATGCTCTTTCTAAACATACACATCCTTTTCCTATCTATTAAACTCATGACTGATCATACTACTTCTCATTGCTATTATTATTTTTACTGAGTCAGTACCTACTAGTTGAAGGCTTCTGTGTTGGGAACAGTATGGATGAGTAAGGTATGCATTGCAGCTGCCCTGGTCACACACCGGATTGTGCACAGCTAAGAGATTGATAAAAATATGGGGCAAGGAGAGCAGCTGCAAATGTAACCACAGTTTACACAGTTTACAGGCCCTATACAGCCTTTAAAACACAGATGGCTGGCAGGATCTGTGCCAAAGAGATATGACAATGGCACACAAACTCCAGGAGTTACAGCAAAACATTACCTGTTGAGACTCTTGTGCACCTCTCTCATCAGGATGTCAAATATGTGCCTTTCTTTCAAATCAACCTTTCTAGGAACTGCTGAGTTGGGTTTCATTGCATGCATTNATTTTCAGGCAAATTAGCAGGTATGTCACTTAAAATGTTCTTCCTGACTGGGGCCTCAGCATCACTTCCACAAATTCCTATGCCTTAACAATTCACTCCTGTAATTACTCCAGCCTCTCATCTAACCTTTTTTGTGCTTAGCAGAACCAAAGGTAAATGGTGGCATTACACACAGCTCATAGGCAAAGCAGGTAGGAGCCTAAAGCAACAGGCTCCTGGGAACAGAGAAACTGCTCCAGTCCCCACCCATTTTGCCTCTGTTAAGGCCTGAGGAAGTGATGCTGCATGCTGCAGCTGCTGCCCATGTGGACTCAGGGGTTAGGGTCCATGCAGCAGCAGAACCTTAACCTGTTGGTGAAAGGTGATAGAGGGGCACCCACCCAGGAACAGAACTCTCTTTCCTAGTTCCTTCCTTTCCCCTAGATGTTGTCCTGTCTCTGGTGGCTGCAGCTATAGCTCCATCCTCTGCACCTTCACCCTAAGTGCAAGAAATGCCTAGACTAGGGATGCTCTTACTCTGCTGGAAAGCCTGCCTGTGATTTCTGTGGCTGTTACTATATGCAAGTTTTTTATTTTGAATGAATAGTAAACATGTGAGTTCATTTTGTTATCTCTTTCTTGTTGAATACCTTATTTACAATAGCCTGTGCATTTCACGACAGAAAGCCCTGGATGTTAGGAATCAGGCGGACTCTCTACAGAGGAATAAGGCTACTGAATCAATTCAACTGTCCATGTTATCTGAAAGGACTCAAAAACTTGGAGACACCACAGCAAATAGTACAGCTCAGCCACAGGAAGTAATAGACAACAACACTGAACTTCCAGTGCCTCTCTTTTCTTTCTTATTTTCCTGTCTCTTTTCTTGTACAAGAAAATCACAAGCAGTCTACAAAAGCATGATATAAGCTGAGAACCAAAAAAGGACAGCTGATCATAGGTGGCCCTTGCACCAACCAATGGCCTCAGCTGCACCATGCTGGATAACATACCTTTATTATCACGAAGAGATCACCTGCACCTTTGGGCAAAATGGGCTATTTAAAGAGTAAAGAACAATCACTGCATGAATATAAAAGTGACTTGGCATTAGTCAGGAAATTGCAGTTACATTTTAAATTCAGTAACGTCCATGCTCTGATCTGAGATGCTCAAAATGTCACCTTATGCTTCATGCATATTCCAATCCCTTTAACTTGAAGGACCAGATCCTCAGCTGCTACAAGCTTCTCCTGTGCACAGCCGTGCAGGGCAGAGCTCCCACTACCCATGGGAAGCAGCATTCATCCCAAGCCGCCTGCGGCAGCCAGCTGGCAGCTACCCCTGGCACTCCTCCATCAGCACCACCATTCCCCCACGGAACGCAGGCTGGGGCACGGGACAAGCCTCCCGAGCTCAGCTAGAGTGATCTTGTCTGGCAAGTGGCTCACAGGGAAGCAGAGCTGGGGACTACTCTGACTTGTTCTGCCTGAGTCTAGTCAGGACTTCAGTAATTTCAGACGCCAGGCAGGAAGATGCTGAACGCTCCCCATGACTCCCCATTCCCACATTTTGTGTCAGTACTGTTTTGACTTACCTTGTGGCAACAAAGCATGAACTACAAGGGCCAGATCCTCCAAAGCCTTGTATTTTGCATAGATATGTATGTCAGAGAAACATGAGTGCTGAGAAGATATAAAAGCTACCCAATCAATGAGGAAGCCTTTTATATCACAGTGCAGAGATGCAAATGATCTGCAAGGCAGCCAGCAATCAGACTCCAATAACATAATATAGATATGAAGAATATAAAATTGGATAGACAGAGCAAAGACTTCCGGCAGATCCCCTGCAATGACTACTTTCTCTCTCCCCAATTACTGTGTGTGTGTTTTTCGCTTTCCAGGAATCTGACATCAATGGACTACATAAGACAGAGGAATAACATGACACAGAACCGATGAGGATTTCTGTTGAACCACTGCTTTGTTTGTCAGACTCCATTTTATTAGAATCACGTTGTTTAAATTCCATATTGAGAAAATAAATCAATATTTATTAAATTTATTTATAAATCAATATTATTTGACTTCCTTACATCCAGTGTTGACTTTATGTATCAGAAAAATAGGACCACATAGGCACCTCTACTTACACCATGATTCTGTCTCCTATGCACACACATGTAGAATCACAAAAGGGTTTGAGTTGGAGGTTTAAAGATCACTTAGTCCCACAACCCTACCATAAGAAGAGACATTTTTCCACTTGACAAGATTGCTCAAAGTCCTGTACAACCTGGCTTTGAATGGATGGGGCATTCACACTGTCTCTGGACAACCCATTCCTGTGCCTCACCATCCCCATCATAAAAATATCCAATCCAAATCTACCCTCTTTTAGTTTAAAACATAAAATGTATTCCTCTTACACATAGAATTATCTGGCTTTAAAGCCTGTGCATCTAAATCTAGCCTCTCTCAGCACTTTATGCTCTGTATGCACATTTTTTACAATGAATAAAAGTATAATTGCATACTAAATAAAATAATATTGACATTATGCATTTCCACATTTTCTGAAGGTTCTAAAATCTTTCTAAAATCAAAGTGCATACAAGACACAAACCATCCAAGCAGAACGCAGCTTACCAGCAAACTGTGCTAGCAGAGCAGTGCACTGAGGCACCTGTGACACTTGGACATTTGCTGCTTTGAGGACACAGGCTATCGATGCTTCACAGCCAGTTAAGCAGATTTTAAGCAGAGAAACTCTGGCAGGCAAAAGACTGGGAGCTCCCAGATCCCTGTGATGGGTGCTGGTCAGTCAGCTAGAGAGCTAAGGAAATACTGGTGTTCAATGCCCAGGGATACATCCTAATAAATACTGCCCACCCAGCTTGGGTGATGCCACACAGCATGTGCTGTGATATGGAAAGCCTGTACACAGTCAGCAGCTAGGAAAAGTGGAGCAAGGACTTGGTGGGAAGAAGTTCAGTGGGAAAGCACAGCATGCCTGGCATCAGTAGCTTGGAGAACTTCATGCTCACTCCCTTGTGGGTGGGGCTGGCTGTGGACTGCCCTTCCTACCACAGAAAACAGTGGCATCACCCAGGGGATGCCCCTCCATAACATTTTACTGAGTCAGTGCTGATAAAACAGGGCAATGCACAACTCACTAAATGAAAAGTACAGGAGGAGTAAAGGCAGGCAGGATTTAATTTGCTGCTTTGAAATCTGTCCAAAAGAGCACCAATACACAAGACCTTCTCCTTCCTTTGAAAATAATGTTTTATGGATTCTGTACTGATGAATAAAGGATCAGGATAAAGCAGGTTCTGCATTTTGTGTCCAATTAATTTTTAGCAGAAGTTCTTACTTCTGGCTTAAGATTTTTTGCAATATATGCTACAGGTTTGACTTACTATCACAAAAATTAGGGAAGAGAAAAGAAGGGGATTGTTTTGAAGTTTTGCAAGAACAAAATAAGTAAGTATTCCATTATGGAGTGAATGCCTTGAGGTTTGCTGTTATTTTTTTTTTCCCTTCTTCTTCTTCTTTTTTTTTTTTCTTTTTTTTTCCCCCTTCTTTTCCACCAGAAGCTGATTAGCTGATTTTGCCACTTATCTCCATGGTGCTGTCTCCAGCAGCAGTCTCCCTATGGAATGTATTTTCAAAAAGTAATGAGAAGCCAAATTTCAAACTGAAGCCTGCAGTGGCTAATTAGGTGTTTAAATATGGACTCAGCTGCTATCCCAGTTTGAAAACTGCATTTATGTTTAGCACATCTCTTGCAGTTGTACTTGCTTCTCCTCAGGCTGGCTTTAGTTGGTCTGTTTCCTACAGTGGTCTCCCACTTTTGTCCAATGATCTCATTTTAGTAAAGAGCTAAGTGAGGTCAGGGTACCCACTGAGTAACAGGGGAAACTCTGCTGCTCAGCACAGATCATTTCCTTCACCCTTCTGTGTGTGGGGCTCTCTTGCTGCTCTCAGCTTTTCCACTCTTATTGAGGGCTCCTTCGGCACTGCACACATGTAACAGACATTATGGACTCACTGACAGCACCCTGTACCCCACCACATCTTGCATCAGCAGAAGGCTCAGAGGACCTGTGACCATCCTGACTGGCACACATTAGTTTAACCCAGCCAGTGCTAGCGCTGAAGCTTTCCTGATGTGAACCTTTCACCATTGTCTTGCTCGTCATTCCCCTTTCACCTGTCACCGTGCTTCCCAATTTCCAGTGTGTTCATTTGCCTGGAGGGCAGAGTGCACCAAGATCAAACTGCAGAAAACCCAGCTGCTCTGTGCTCCATTAAAAGACAAGTGATGCAAAATGTGGCTGACATGCTGGGCTTTTTAATGAAAGGCCACACAAAATTTCAATATATGCCTTAGGATGAATCAGGGAATTAAGCAAAACATAGGCTGGCTGTATTAAAATGACTAAAGCTTCCTAATGATTTATGTATTAATCTTGCAATACATCATCACCATTGCTTAGTCAAGACTATAAAAGTCTATTATTAAACACTCATGAAGCTTTCACAGTCTTAAATTTTCTTTCTTCAGGGGATGCAGCACAAGATTTTTCAAGTTTTGATAGATTTTGCAGCTTATTTTGAAGCAGCTAGAGAAATATAGGAAAATAAGCATGTCTTTACTGGTTATCACAAGCAGTTTCTTTCTCCTCTCTTATGATAAAGCTTGAGTCCTAAATATTGTTTATTAGATTAAAGCAGGCTTCCTGGCAGTACTACATATATTTTTCCTGTGAACACATCTTCTGAGTCTCATTTATTGTGATTTTCTCTCAATAAAAACCAACCAACCAACCAACCAAACAAAAAAGAAATACAGATAAGGAGAAAACACCAAGCTGAAGAAATGAGAATAAATATTTTACAACTGCCAACCAGTATTTTACCACTTGTAAGAAAGAAGCATGTACATTAGTAAAACAAAGCTCAAATCTAAGGTATTAACCTCTCTACTTTTGAGATGTTGCAGTTATGTTTTGTACAGCAGCTGTCCTGTTACCAACTGCTATAGGTTATTGCACAATCACTCATCTCATGTACATGCCTGGGCATTTTGTGTGTTCCTGAGCAACTTCTCATGTACTTCTTCATGTACATTTCTTTCATATATGTGATGTGCAACCTTAAAAAATAAATTGTGACAGTATACGTACAACAGTGAAGGTGGCTGAGGCATAAATGTTGGGTGGATAAGGAATGCAGCATTAGGGACTCCTGAAGAGCCCTCATGACCCTGTGATGAACTTGTTCAAATGAAGGCTACCAGACCAAGACATGAAATTAATGGTCCTACATGAGGTAAAAAGCAAATTCTTCATGTCCTGGTTTGTGGCATGGGNTCATCGGGTGCTGGAGCTGTTGTGAAGACCTTGGCTGGGCACAGAGAAATTTGTAAGATAAGAAATAATAAACAACCAAGAAACCTGAAAACAAGACCTTGCAGACTCTGTTTCATTCTCACGCCAGACCCAAAAGCTTCAGAGGGCTGAGGGCAAAAAAGCACCACTCGAACCAGCCCACATGAACCACCACCTGAATCTCGGGTGAGAGGAAACCCCATAAACCCAACAGGGGTTACTTAAGGAGTCATAGGCCAGTGGCAGAGCAAACCATCTTGCCTTTCATTCCTCTTCCTGCAGCAAGTTCTTCAGTTTCACATGTTGCTCACACACAGCTCTGGACAAATCCAGGCTTTGTCTGGCACCTTTCAAGTGCAGTAAAATAATATTTTTCTTCCTAAAATTAGAGTATAAGAGTAAAAGCCCAGAGCTGGGAAATACTCTCTCTCTCTAACAGGTAAAATGATGGTAATGGTCTCAGTAACTGGTATCTCAGCAGATCCGTGACTCCTGCCTTGTGCTTAACCCACATTGCAGTAGGAGCCACAAACTAGAACCTGGGTAGTGTTTGGTTTTTGTTTCTTTTTTAAAGCCATGTTTCCCAGCTTTCAACACTTCACTGTATAAATACATACCATTCAGTGACTAGCCCCTTCTAATGGCCTTTAGGAAATGCAGAGGGAAAAAAATTAACTTACTGTCTCTTGAGGACTACATTTAGTAAAGAAACATAGAATGTCTTTTATTTTAAAATCATTTATGAAAGGCAAAATAAGTCAGGACTTGTCATCCTGGGCGCTACTGTCATCCAGATGGAATCAGAGCATCATTTTTCATTTGGCTGATCCCTACTCCTAATGGCAGGAAGTGGGATGCCAAGAGCTACTCTTCTCTACTGAGAGTTGCTGTGTGCAGCTCAGTTGCTGTGTGCTCAGCATAGCTCTCAAATGCATGGACTCAAAGGCTGGTCTTCTCAAAGTCTCACCAGAACCAGCACCTTTAAAGAAGTCAATTTTTTCTCTTTGTATCAATTGCTCTGACTGTAGAAAAGTGGTAATTTATATCATTCTAAACAGAGACATATATTTCCTGGAAGAATGGAATTACAGTAATTACAACTTGAATTTGACATTAATATTTAAAATAATCCAAAACATTTGAAATTAACACTGTGTTAAGTATGTGCTAACAGTTGAAGTGGTATTTGAGCATAATAGTGTCCCCTCATTCAAATAAAAATCTCCATTAAACAAATGAATGAGTAAATATATGAAAGGAAGCAAGGGTTTGCATTGTTTTACACAAGAAAAAGTTCACAGCTTCAAGATCTACATTCTGTGTCCTCATGACCCTATTGAGGGATGGGGAAATAATAGGGACATATATCTTGTCATATTATCTCTTGGATAATCTGTTACTCAGGTTACTCAGGATCTCAGGTTACTGAAGATTGTCACACATCTTGTAAGAATATCCATAGGATTATAAATGGGGCAAGTTACTCTCCACCCACATATGGAAAGCTTCCTACCTCTCCTGCAATAGAGCTTTTAAGTTGAATGAAGTAATGGGAGGTTTTAGGTTTCTTTACTTCCACCAGAATGCATGTAGAACCACAAAAGTCCCAGTAATAACTTGAATAATGCAAAATATACTTAAAAAGCATTTTTAAACTGGTGTAGACTTTTGCAGATTAGCTGCAAGTTCTGAGCTTTTCATTCTGGGACTCAAAAGGAACTGTAGGGTCTGAATAAGCATAATGAGGTGCTGCCATTTCAAACCCAGCGCAGCACACCAACTGTGGTTGGCAGATTTATAGTAGACTATGTAGGCGTATATGCAAAGATAATTTAAGGTTTAATTGTAGTGGGCTTAACACACTGCACAACCTTGGATTTAAGAAGGGGCTGAATGTGTCCTGCAAGAGCAAATATGCATCACACAGAAGGACTGGTCTGTCTTACTGGAGGAAATGTGCCTGCAAAATCCTTTTTCCTTTGAGATATCTATAACTATTGTGCAGAAAATGCTATGCCATCAATCTTTGTTTACATAAATAACAAAAGATTAGCAAGTCTGGCACAACATACTTTTGAAAATCAGTTTCTGCTTGTTGAAACAATTTAACAACTTCTGCTTTTTAGAAGTTTTCTTATGTAGTGAGAATACAAACATCACAGATTCAATCTGAGTGATAAAAGTGATTAAATCCCAGTATATGAGTTAAGACAAGGAGCAAATGCATAAAAAAGACAGCTATTTGTTAAAAGCCATCTCAAGAAGCCTTTTCCTCAGTTGGAAGACCATCCTAGGTTAAAGAAGAAATACAGCTGAATGCCAACAGATACCAGAGGAATTAAAATGTGGAAGTTTTCTGCATCCATGAAATGACTCACAGTCCAGACACAGCATGAAAGGCTTTTTGTTCCTTTGAGACTGTACATCAACAGCACCACTCATCCACTGTCAGAAATCAGGTGGGATTTAAATAAGATTTAAGTATGAAAGGGGCCTGTGAAGAGGGAGGGTCTTATCTGAGGAACATAAAAATTCCAACTTCAGCAAAACACAAAACCCTACAAGAAAGGAGTAAGATACAAAGCAGTCCACAGCCAGCATTGCAAAGTGGTTATTTCTAAGTACCAAAAAGGACAGTGTCAGTGTCAGAATCGCTTTCTGTACCATTTAGGCTTAGAGCTGAGTTTTGGGGTTCACTTCATAAATTTCCCAACACTGTGTCACCCTGGAATACTGTAAACAGGGATCTGTGATGGAAAACCAAGAATTTCATAAAAAGGGGCATGGCATGGCCTGGGAGCAGAATGCTTTAACACCTCTAACACTTGCAGACGTGCCAGAACCTAGTGAAATCTGACAGGTTTAGCTTTCCAGGAAATGGCAAGAAGTTTCATGTCCTGAAAAACCAACAATGTCACAGAGCTGCCCTGCCCCAGCCCTCACTGAAAAAAGAATGTAAAGAAACTGCTGCTTTGACAGATTGATTTATTGATTGATTGATGGATTTTTTGTGGCAATTCAGGTACTGAACATGCCCACTACTCCTTTAACATCACTGTTAAAAGCTCTTAAGCTTCCCCTAAAGCTTAAGACTGCAAGGCACAGTGCTCCTCAGTCTCTTCTCTCTTGGGAAGCTGAGATTTTACTGTGTGTAGCCCCTCTCCACCTCCCATGCCAAGAAAGGCTGGGCTACCACAGCACCCAACACATAATGAGAACAAGAAATGGAGCAACAAAGCTTCAACTGTATCAGACATTCTGGCAGTACATGGGGGCTAAAATATTTTATGTTTACAGCGATTCATTTTACTTAGAAAACACAGTTTTCACAACTTTTTTTTTTTTTAATCAAGAACTTGATTTAATCAAAAGACCAATTTTTCTTCACAGGTTTAAGTTTCAACTGCTTGGTCTGTTTTTGAACAGATGAAGTTCTTCTCTGAACAAAGAGGTTTAGGATGAGGAATAGAGAAAAGGTTAAGAGTTAACAAATCACAGAGGCAGAAATCTGCCGCCAGCTCCCTGCACAGTACCTTATAATCCTTAATGCATGTGGCAAGACATGGAATGTATGGCTACGAAGAAACAGGAGCAACAGCAGGGCTGAACCTGGAAGGGGTTTCTGGAAGGTGAGCCGAAAGTTTTGACCATTTCTCTAAACATATTATTCCAGGGATTTACAGGCATGTGCACCAGCCTTCCCCAGCTATGCTAGGCAGCCCAAAAGACAACTCCACTGACAAGATACTGGGAGGATGTTAAGGCAATTGAGAGAAATGCTGAAAACATTTGAATAATCACCCAGGACCTGAACTCCAAAGCTTTTAAGGTTCATTCAGGCTTAATGAGTCTTTTTGCTAACAGAAAGTTGTTAAACTAACCTTCCCCTCTCAAGGGCAACAGCCCCCTCTCCGCTCCCTTTTGCCCTCTCTATCACACAAATGCAATACATTAACTTTCAAATTATCATAAAACCATCTTGCCTCTCTGGAAAATAGCACATCTGTGAGAACTACTGTCCTGAATGCCAGGCAGAGCTGGCTTCTCCCACCCAGCCCATGGTGCAGGGAGAGGCTGGGCAGCAGGAGTACCCATATCTCACATACTTCCCAGCATGCTGTGACTTTGAACTAGTTCAGAAACACCATGTCCCATCAAACCAATTACCACTGTTAACAATCCTTTGTTGAGAACATTAATTCCTTTAGACAAAAAGGAATTTAACATCGTGACAATAAAGTAGCTACACTTAATATCCCCAAATACATGTTAGTCTGACGTTATCTTTGTGGTATCAGTGTTACAGTCTGTTACTGTTCTGCAAAAGTCAATCAACCCTAAAGCATTTTGATTAGACAGAACAAAAATACATTGATAAATGTAAAATGAAAGCTTTCTGAAGTTGACATCCCGACTTAAAATATTGTTGTTGGTTGCAGGAACAGACAGGAATGGACAAACCACTTGATGCATTTGAGACAGAACTCTGTCTTTTGAATTGATGAATTGGTCTGCTGATACAGTAGCCCAATTTTATTTTTTTTTTAAATTAACTTATAGAATTTGAGATCTGTGCTTCCCCAGTACACTCATTTTCCAGGCCAGTCAATTTTTGCAATTAATGCTAATTGCTGCAAACACAAGGGTACATTTTGCAAAGCAGCAAATGCTTTTGCATTTATACAGAAAGTATTTGGCAAAGAAAGACTTATGTGCATGCAGTAAGCATTTAAATACTTATCATCTAACTCTATACAGGAAAACTTGATAACCTGCTGCAGGAAGGATATGTAGAAATGAATACAGCATTGTAGTGCAGTTGGCATTTGGTCCTGTCCAGGCAACATGATTTATCTTGCAAATAGAACCAGAATATGAAATAGAAGACAGCGTGGAGGAGCTGCTTAAACAGCAGGACTCAAACAAAACCATGTATTCCATGAGTTAAATAAAACCTATGATAATATGTATCTATCTAATGATCTAGAACAATCTGTTATGATGACAATTTCTGTATTTTTCACAGCATTTTATTGAAAAACAGTCCAGTGAAACAGCTCTTTATTTATTTCATTTATTATTTCATAATGTTACTATGAAAGACTTCTGTACTGAGTAAATTGGATTTACAAAAAAGGCGTAATAATGAAAATCTCTCCTACTTTTTTTACAAATTTTCCTTTATTATATAAAAAAATAGAAAAAATACCCAACTGCACTATGCTACTGCTATGCTACACCAGTTTCATGTTTGGTTTTGCTTGAATTTAAGCAAAAAATTTAAGATGTTATACTTCTAGGTCTTCCAGTCAGAATTAAGAAACTTTAAGAGACAGATCAATCATGAAAAGGCACTGAAGAAACTAAATTTATATTTTAAAAAAGAAGCCTTTTTCTTGAAAAAATGTTGAGTCATCAAACCATTCTTAGTTAAAAAAAAATCTATTTTATGCAAATGTCCAGCTTAAAAAAAAAAAAAAAGAAAAAAGAAAAAGAAATTTGAAACTGATGGAGATACTTGAAAAGAATGATTTTGAAATTAAAGGATGGTTTTGAAATTAAAGATTGGGAGTTTCAGTTTTATTGTCATACTTCAAAATCAGAATACCAGTGTACTCATAGGGATAATTACAAATAAATGAAAAAAAGATTTTTAGAACAGTGATATCAAATGCTTTGGTTTCAAAAATGAATAAATATTTTCCAGAAGTGATTCAACACTTAGCTTTTCGTTGCTGTTCATAGAAAATAATTTTAGCTTTTAGTTGCTGTTCATAGAAAATATTTTCCAAAACTTCGGTAATGCTGATGGAAAAAAAAATCCCCAACTTTCTGCACAAACTTAGTACAACTTTTTACACCAACAAATATCACATACATGGGAGAAGAGAAGATGAAGGACGCTCTTCATCCAAGAACAGGAGGTCTACAGACACTTTGCTAGAGAGATTTTCTGATCAGTACCTAACACTTCCTGTTACAGCTCCTTATGAACTGCCTAACAGAGGAGATAAACTGGAGCTGCCTAGTCTCTCCAGAATCTTCCCAGATGAAGGGCAGAGCTGTTTATCCTATTTTACACCAGCTAGGACACACATGTGGCAGCTGGGAATTTTGCAATTCTTTTCATTTAACTTCTATTGTCTCTGACATGATTCATGCACTAGGGCTACAGGGAAAAATACAGAAATTATATCTAATATATCATATTCAGCTTGGAGAGTTTAAAAAAAAAAAATCAGCTCCTTCTGCAGTTGGAGAGCAGAGGAAAGGGAGCAGAAAAGTGTGACTAACTGTTCTTGAATTTACAAGAGATGTGAACCAGAAAAGGAGCTGTGTTACTGTGGCTGGGGAGTTCATAGATCTGTGATTCACAGCATTACAGGGCCCATTTGGTATGCAAAAAGAGAGGATGATGAAAGGAATAGTTAGTCATGGAGAAAAAGCTAGAGAGAACACACAAAGATGCTAACCCCTGGGAAAGGAGCATAGTCAAGTGTGATCCACAGCCTGGGAAAGAATACGGTCTTTTTTTCTTTATTTTCTTAAAAATACCTTCTTAGTTTGGTAGGTAGAGCACTCAAAGGAGTGTCCTACACCACAGCCTTGAAAGAACAACGTGAACTCCAGGGCACTGCTCAAGCCTATCTCAACCCAAGAGGATGGTACATTATTCTTCAAGCTTTTGCTAAAACCAGACAGCCATATTCTCTCACGACCATACTTTTTTTTTTTTCCCTCTCAATTTAGAAAGTATTATTTGAGGCAGGCAAAAGAGGAAAGAAGGCCATGCTAGCTGAGCAGCTGGAGCACACAGTGTGCTACCCTCTGCATGCAACTGCTGAAATCACCACTGTGGAAATGCTTGCATATAGATTGTGTTTCTCTTAAACTTTCACCTCCTGAAAACAGTCATGTTCAAAGTAGGGATGAAGCAGAATGATTTGCCTTAGGGATCCCCTTGTCGACTCACATGATTGCTGTTGAAAATGCTGTGGATCTAAAAGACCACAAAGGCTTTTGATGTTCTTCATATATATCCTTCAGCAAAAGAACTGGGAGAACAGTCAGTGCTCTTGTGTGTGCGTTTGCATTTTCAATCACACACATGAAACAAGCTGTGCCCTGCCTGCTTGGAACAAGCTCTATCCTGCCTTGATGTACCCATACCATGTCTCTTCCACTGGTTGGGGTGTGTGTGAAGAGGAGGGGCAGGAAGGGGGAGAAATGGCATTTGTATGCAAGGGAGAGGGGCTAGGGGGGAAAGATAGGAAGATAAATGGAGAGGAGGAGATAAACTGGTAGGTAGAAATAAGGCAGCCTCAAAGAAGAAAAAAAGAAAAAAATTAGATAGGGAGGGAAAAGGCAATTCAAACAAAAAAAGCCCAAAAGACACAGATGAAGAAGCAGGCAAGCATGAAGAAAGAGATAGCAAAGGAAGAAAAATAATGTGAAATGCAAAAAGACAAAATTAAATTAACCATCCCACTGAAAAGAGCTAACCAGAGCAACATGGGATAAATCAGGTTGGTAAGATGGCAGGAAACAAACCAAAGAGGAAACTTGGAAGACAGTAACACAAGCTTCATTTAACACTGTTCATGGGACAGGCCTTCCAACAATTATTTGTTATGCAGTTGCCCTGTGATCACTGATATGGATGATGTCTGGTTTCAGATCAGATCTCTCAGCAGCAAATACAAGCAATGAGGAGAAATGGCCACAATGTGACTGCCAACCCAGAGTCTCCTGGGTGGAAGAAGGATTCCACAGAAAAATCTGTGTTAAAGCAGAGAACTGAACCTCAGTTTACTGTCTCCTTTAAGCCAAGACAAGTCTTCTGCCTTTCCTTCTCTGCCATGCCTGATGGATGAATCCCTGCTCCAGTACTGTCACTCACCTCTAGTCAGGACACTAGCCCAACTAGCATCTAGGAATAACGGGACAAGAGTATGGAAAACAATTCAGCCTGCTGCCAGCAGTAATTTCCCCAGCACAAAGTACAGCTCCCCTTTCTCCAATAATGACTCCAGATGGTTTTGCTGCTTTTCTGCTAGGTTAGGACAACCAGCCAATCTGGGCATATACACCCAAGTTGGAAAATGAATTATGAGCAACTGCTGCAAAAAAAAAAAAAAAAGAAAAAAAAAAAAAAAAAAAAAAAAAGGTTTGAAATTTTTTAGGAATATTTCCNCAACTGCTGAAAAAAAAAAAAAAGAAGAAAAAAAAAAAAAAAAATAAAAAGGGTTGAAAAATTTTAGAATGATTTCCCATTCACACAAGCAGCAAAAATGAGACATGGCATCACCAGGAAACTGTTTACCATGGGTGTCTTTACCACATCCATTAAAGCTCTTGAATGTTGCTCTGAATCACAAGGCATCTCCAGGGCCCTGTGGAGCAGGAAATGCCTGGGTATGATATCCCCCAGCAGTCCTCCTGCTAAACTCCTGCTCATGCTGTAGGGACACACTCAAACACACAAGTGATCTCGCTGGTTTTTGCAGCACTATTTATGGTGATGGCAAACTATTCACCTGAGTGGGGGCTTTTTGGCAGTAAGGCTAAAAAAAATACCCAGGAGCATCTTTTTACAACACAACCAAGGAAACGTTTGCGCCTGAATTTACAGCCCACTCTGGGTTTCACCAGCGTGCATATGTGCAGGCACCACTGCTGCCTCTGAGTGATTCAGAGCATCTGTGTGGGAATGAGCAGGCAAAATCAGTCAGAGTCTGTCATCCTTTATGGCCCTTCTTACATCAATAATGTTGAAATGTAAAGGACACAAAAGCTGCAGGTAAATCTCACTGGTATGTTATTATTTTTTACATCAGACTGGTCATGTTCTTGCTCAACCATAACTTTCCAAACTGAAATGTTTCTGGTTCCTTTAAAACATGATTTAATAATGATAAATCAAAGATAGGGATGATCCTAAATTAAAGAGGCACAGTACAAGGCCTTGCTATAGTCAAGGAAACTATTGTTATCTAGAGACACAGAAGAGTCACATTTAATTCTGCATTCCACTCTTTAGCCCAAAGAAATACTAATCCCCTCAGCCCCCTTGCATGGTGCCATCCAGCACATGCCCATCAGAAATAATGAATACATACATCAAGTGAAGAGTAAGGGTAATTTCCTGTGGTTGTTTTACAAGCAAGAGATTAAATTGTGACTACCCTGCAGAGGTTTAAACAATGGTTTGTAATAAAACCGATGCCATAATAAGTAATCAGAAGTTTGACGTGCCTAATGCAGCATTCATATGTAAAATGTCTGCAGTGGAAACAGCCCAGACCTCTAATTTCAGTCTTTGTTCGGAAATGAAACCTTGGGCCAGGTACCTCTGATCACCTGCTGAAGTCCCTATCAAAGGATGGAGACAGATTTTCATGGAAATAACACAGGAGTCAGACTGGCTCCATGCAGGCAGGCAGGCAGGCAGAAGCTCTCTGGAGCCCACGAGAAGGCAGGCTCTGCTTGAGCCTGTTGGTAAGCACGTAATTGCCACACATGACTGCGTGGGGAAATTTTGATATTTATCTCAGTTATCCTGCTCGTTCCTCCACTAACTAAACTTCACGTGGTTTCTGTATGATGCCAGAGGCATTTAGTGCATCATTTGATGCCTTCCTAATGTTAGAAATATCCCACAGACATTCATCCACAGTTTTCCTAAATGAAAGCCGAAGGTCAGAAGTCATCCATGCACTTACGGCCATTTTACTGGATTAAAAACCCAGGGTGGCCATGATCTGGATCTCAGGAAGTTCTTGGGGGAGCACAGGGGGTGACACAGACACGAGCCGGGGTCTAGCGTTGGCAGTGAATCGCCAGCTTGACGTGTGAGAGAGCAAGTACCGTGGGGATGGGACAGGGACAGGCAGGTGACACAGCCGGGGCCAGGGGTGGGTGTGGGGAGCTGGAGCAGGGCTGTGAGGGAAGCCAGGGGCGGAGAGTGGGATGTCAGGAGCAGAGCAGGACAAGGCGGAGGCAGAGGGAGCCGCGGGCCGGCGGGCAGCGCTGGCGGGCAGGAGGGAGGAGCAGGCAGCAGAGGGCCGGAACAGCAGCTGCGGCAGCTGGGCAGGAAGGGCGAGCCGCCCCCGCCAGAGCCCAGCCAGCATCCCTGCACGGCGGGCAGGCGGCGAGCAGCCACAGGCTGAGCTCCTCTGAGGGCAGCAGCTCTGTGCACGCACCCTCTTGGGGACCATGTCTGTTAGCATCCACTCAAGCCATTCCCAAACATCCCGCTTATGGAGCGTCTCCCTGATTAGGCAGTGGCGAGTCCAGGCGCTGCATGTACCACCAGCATCACCGCAGTGTAAGCATCAGAAAGCAACGTGAGGCTTTCAAAGTCCGGAATAAAAGGCGCCGTTCAAAATTTACAGATTATTTGTACCTTTGGCTCGAGGTTTCAAGCTTTGATCAAATATTAAATATATTAAGCGAATGCTCGAAAAGCACCATGAATTGCGTCCAAAAAAAAAAAAAAAAAGGCAACAAAACCCCACCTCATTCAGTAGTTAGTAACAATTCTCTTGTAGTTTAATCTGCACACGATTACGACAGATCAGTGAATACCAAAAAAGGATCGGTACCTGCTTTGTAAGTCGTTTAGGTGCAATTTGCCTACATAATGGGTGGCTGATGAGACAGTGATGATCCTAGCGTTGTGACTGTGCGTTCCTGATTGCTTCAGCGTATCCAGGAGGAGGTTAGTCAACAGGAAGTGTCCCAAGTAGTTCAAGCCGAAGTGCTCCTCAAAGCCATCCTCTGTCTTCCTTTCAGGGACCAGCATCACCCCAGCTGGAGGGAAAAGTAGAGGTAAAACCTGTTGATTTATTTCAGAGGAGCAGCAAGCTAGAAGGAGTATTAATCTCCTGCTGCAGAGGGTAAACACAGCATTTAGAGCAGTGAGTGACTGGTGATGGTATGTAAAGTAGAAAATGATTGATTCCTGACAAGAAAAATGTTTAAACCCCCACTTTGCTTTCTTTATCCAGATAATGTGCTGATTGACTCTCTCTCCCTGCAGGACTGTGAGTTCATTTGTGAAAAGTGTTTTCAAGAGGTGGGAGCTGGGAGATCCCAACAACATTTCCTCCATCAAAGCTCTGAGCAGTGGAGACAAGACGAGGCTAAGCAGCAGACCTGCTCTCCCAGACAGCTTTCTCCTGGGTCCTGGCTGGAGTTTAAAGCTCTGGTGAGTCTGCATCTGAAATCTGCAATTTCTTTCTCACTGGTGTGGGTGAGAACAGATGTAGTAAATTTACCCAATACATCTTAATTATCATGCTTACAAGCAGCTGCATATTGAAATTAGGTTTTCAATGCTTATTTTGGCAATATTTTTGCATAAATTTCCACAAACCACAATTTTCAAACTCAGTGTCTAAAATAAGTATCCACATCCCCAACATGCAATGTTGATTTCAGCATCTTGCAGAGAATTCTGAGCTCATGCATAAATTACATCACGTATTGAGGCTGTGTGAGGGATAGTTACCCTGCTCAATTATAGCATAGACTTGAATGCTATAAATCATCCTTATTTTATTAAAATTTAATTACTGTACAAGTAGACATGACCTTTGTCACTTAAATGCAGATGGACATAACTCATGGAGAAGCCTGTTACGGGATGCTTCTCTCTAACACCCATAAATATGATACAGCAGAAAGGCCACCTCTGCACACAAGACATGAGAGCGTGTCAGCTTAATCCTCATGCTACTTCATGTGCCCACTAAAAAGCCTTTAACATCCCATTTCCTGATGTCAGCCTGACCTGATGATCGCACATTAAATGACCATTTTAAATTGCACATGTGCCTCTACATTGCTGTTTTGGGGGTTCCTGACACCTGATAGTCCTGTTTTGTTACTGCCTCTTGGGCTGAAGATCCTCTTGGGATCTTTTTTAGTATGGCAAACACTCATAGGGATTCACCTGTTGCTTCCTACTGCTTAATGGAGCAACTGGAGAAGCAGTGGGAGGGGAAGAAACTCAAGAAGACCACAGAGAAAACAAAAGGGTTGGGTGGAACACAGTGTACCTGCAAATGGAGAACTTAAGACTGAACATGAGTGATGTTGACTGGTGGTACAGTCAAAGAAACACAACATAAATTACATGATGAGGCTCCACAAAAGCTGATTAGCATCTCCCTATGTCATCTACTGCTGTAACTGTGTATAATCACATCTGTAACAGTGGCTGGGACTGAGAACTGGTGTAAAGGTTATGGACAGATGCTAATCCAAGACAAGCTCAGCTGTGACTCTTTCTTGTTTTCTGGGAAGAAGGAAAAAATGGGAATGGCTTGGGGATGGAACAAACCCCAAGCTCCCAGACAAAGTCTTAGCCTGCTACAGTGCAAGTTTTAGCACAGACAGAACTCAGCATGAGCTGTTGGAGGGCAGATGGAAACATTGCTGCATCTCTGAGCACCAGGGCTAGTACAAGGAAATGATTTGCATATCTCTGAGGCCATCCCGCCCTCCGAAGCTCTGACACTTGGAAAAGGTGAAAGGAAGCAGTTTGCCAGAGTTCTGTTTGCAGCAACACTGGTAAAATACAAGCCCAAGAAAGGCAGCAAATATAAAAGAGCCCTGGCACAGCAAGGCTGATCTGCATGCCAGATCTTGCTTCTGCATCTGCTGTGATTGCTGCAGGGCTCAATATAGGACCCCTCTATGCACAGACACATTTCTGTTGGTTGAGTCAAATGGAGGGATGGAGAAATTTGTCCTGAGAAAAGCGTGTTAGACAGCTGCTACAGCTGTTCAGCTTTGCATCATGACCAGCAGGCAAACACAAGGAGGCTGCCACTGCTCACATGAGCCCCGAGGATGCCTCTGCCACAGCCACTTCACCCTCGACCTCCAGATAGACACAAGATTTCAAGAACACATAGAGGCTTTGCCCTCCACCCCAATTAGTCTCCACCATCTGTGCTGTACATCCTGGAAGCAAAGAAACAGATCTGAGCTCACATCAGGAGACAGAAAATATTTTCATTTATGCAATGCATAACTGTAAAGACACACACTCCCCAATATTCATTTGCTGATTCTTCAAGAGCATCCCCTGAGTAGAAATTCTGGTCAAGTCCTTGAGCAGGCACAATCACCTCTGCCTGCATCTGATGCTACTACAATTCCCTTTTTGTCTTCAAGAGCTGCTCAAATAATGTTAAGCCAAAACACCTTTGAAAGATTTCTTTTGGTCTTTTTTAAAGGCTCTCATCTTTCAGGTAGTTCATATCAAGACTGTCAAAACAATCTTGCCCAGTAGTCTGAGGGCAGTTTCTCTTATTGGAGGAAAAGCCATTTTTAATTCACTAAAAGTGAGCAGACAGAGAAATACCCAACAGGCAACTGAACCTGTCTCCTTCCTTCACAAAAGGGAAAACCTTGTAAGTGTAGCAGCAACCTCTCTTTTTTAAATTATTAACTACTTAACATTCAGTAGATACTAAAAGTGGCATATTATTGATTTTCTCTTGTCCAGAAACATCATCAGCTTTACTTAAGGGTCTCAAAAGTTAAGTCAAAAATGAAAGCTGTTTGTACATTTAATTTCTTTGAATTAATCCAATACTACTTGAAACACTAACAAATGCCTTATCTTTTAATTGTAAACTAAGAATGGTTGTGCTTATTCTTCTGGTATGGAATCCAAGCAACTCAGTAACTTTCTGATTTTAGTTATCAGTAGTCACCCTTATAACTTTTTCAGAGTGTAAGTGAATTTTGAAGTAGCACACAAGCCATTAATGCCAAACAGCTCAGTTCTGATATAACCTTCTTATATGTTTTTCCCTGTGATTTAGCTGGACTGTCTCCAGAAGATTCAGTTTTAAAATATCACTGATAACATCAAGGCATAAGAAAATGAATTAATAAGTAAACAGAACATGAGCTTCTACTTTGTAATTGATTAGCTGTTGCTGAAATATTCTGGCAAAAGATTGAGACTATGGGAACAAAAAACTGACTAAACAAAACATGGATATGTGATTTTGCAGAGGCAGAAGTAAATTAGAATAAGGAGAATATTTTTCTGCAAAAGTATGCTGAACAACTGTTCTTATAGGTATAGTAACACATTCCAGTGTGCTGCAGTTCTGCATTTATTGTAATATGTTCAAATTATACACATTTTTAATTAGCTTTAATGAATAACAAAAATTATATTCTTTTTAAATTCTATGACTGGGCAATAATCGTATTTCTCACTCAAAGAATTAATACGCTTCAAGAGAGCTGTCTTTGCAAGAAGGAATTTATGATGATTTTCTATAAAAGTTTGTAATGAAACTCTTGGTTTCTGATCCATCTTATGTAATTTAAAGAACAAAATGGATCTGACACTGCATGCAGTATAACAAAAATTTTATGATAGTTGTAAATATTATAGGCCAGGCATACCCCATTTTTATTGAATTATACAGGAGAATTTGCACCATGCCTGCTCATACTGCAGCTGATGACGAATATTGCTCTATCTCCCTTACCTCCCACTGCAAAGATATCCTTTATCTCCTTTATAAAATGTGTTTTAAGAGCTGTAAAAATACAAATATTTCACTCATCTGGATTTATTTACAGTGAGCTACCTTGAGGTTGTTAAAGTCAGTTTTCTCAAATTCACTACAAAATAAAACTTTAAAATTTCTTTTTCACATACAGAACAGAATGTCAGCATTCCCAGCCAGGCTCACAGGAAAGGGTTTGGAGGCAGATCCCCCTCATACAAGTTCTTTTATCTTTAAACAGCCAAAGGCTGGGCAGATAAATCAATAGGTCAGCCACAATCACTTACACATAACACCTTCACAGCAAGGAGGTGAACCTTTATAATCACATTCACCCAATTCTCGCTATTTACAAGGAAGAGATACATACTGTACCAAAAATGTTCCCAAGGGGAAAAATTAGGAGACAGTTACTTCCAGTGAAGCACAAAGCCCTTCTTCCCCACAGGATTTGCACTGTCTTAGCTGATGTCTTTAGCAGCATTTCCAACCCCTGGAGTGCAGCCACATGGGGCAAACCACCCCACTTCACAGAATGTCACAACTGCTCTGTCCTGCACACCCATGCAACAAAACACCTCTGGGTGTATCTATGTGTAAAATAGCATAGCCTACTTCTCACCTGAGCAGAAGAACCATTCAGCAGCCTGCCCTGGCTAGGCAGCCTGTACCAGACTGCTTGTGCCACCTTGTTCAGTTGGGCTAGGCAATCCCAGACTATGCCTGCTCTGGCTGATGAGCAACGGGAACATGCAATGCCTTATTGTAAGAATTGCCCCCTGAAGTGCTTACTGGAGGCACAACTGTGCCCACATGGCTGCTTCTTCCTGCCTCATCTGGGCTGAAGAGCAGTGAATTTGCAGCGCTGCTGTAAAAGCTGTGACATAGCTGCTTCCTAAGCCACAACCCCACCCCAGAGTCCAGTGCTAGAGATATGCCACATGCCCACTGGTGTCCCAGGAAAGTCTCCTGAGTCTCAACAGGACCACACACAAAAGCCAGATTAACAGTGTATGAGAACTGAAAAGGTAAAAAATCCTAACAGTTTAGAAGAAAAACATGGATGAAACTTGGTGTAGCTTTCCAATGCTATTGTCTTACTCCCTGTCTCCCCAGAGGGAGCTTAGACTCTTGCATTTCCTAATGTATTTTAGAGCTTCTTATATGTCTGTATGCAAGTTTCCAAAGCCAAATGGGAGGAAAATGAAGCAAAGCAAGAACTTTTATCTCATGGCATAACAATGAAACCTGGATGACACATAGATACCACACCAATGAATTTGACCCTTGGGAAGATGCAAAGACACCTGTTAGTCCATCCGGCATCAGTGCTGGAACAATGTCCTGTGCATGGACCTTTCCTGGAAGGTGCTGCCCACTGTGAAAACAGGTTTGATAAAGGACAGGGACCGAGCCTGGGGTTGTGGAGAAGAACTATGTCCAAAGGATTAGTTCTCTCCTACCTCATCCCAGGACATCTTCTCCATAGGAGTCTGTCTGAGCCTCTGCTCCAGCACTGAACCAGTCCCCATGAGCTCTCATCCCCTGCTCCCTTCTCCCCATTGCCTTTTCTGATTACCTGTCCTTACAGCTTCCCCAACTCCCTGTGCTGGGCAAAATGCATTGCCATGATGAACCAATGACAGTGTTCTGCTTCCCAGCCTCCCCTCCTCCATTACCCCATAATCCAGTGATCCCATGCTGATCTTATCAAGGAACAGCACGTGTTCAGGAAGGAGGGGAGAGGTTCAGCCCCAGACATGTATATCAGCTCCATCTACCTCTCTGCTTCCCTGCAAATAGTAAGTTCCTTCTCTCTAATTCTCTCACTGTAGCTCCTTTGTGTCTCAATCCCACATCACTCTGCACCCTGCAGGCATCTGCCTGTCACACACCTGGCTCACTCTCCCCTCGCTGCTGAGGCTTGTTTCCTGCTGGAGCCATCATCCCCGGCTCTGAGGCTCCTCCCAGCTTCTCCATCCCCACTTCAGTCTCAACCAGCTGTGACTAAGTTACAAGTTTCTTTGTATAGGTTACTTTAAAGTGGGCGATCAAGCAGAAGAGAAATTCCAATCCCTTCTCCATCAGGAGCAATAATTCTCATCTCTGCTAAATATCAGTAAACTTGCAAGTCAGAGATCAGTCAGAATGCCTTCATGGAGAAAAGATTCAATCACATAGTACCCAACAGAGACTCCAGTCCTCAAGGTTAAGGACTCGATCTTTGTGAATTATATGGTGTTTAAGCATTTCCAACCTCTGACTGAGACATCTCCTACAGACATACCTAATGACTCTCTTCATCCTCACTACCCACCCCAGCTCTACCTCAGTACTTGCTCTTTTATTAATTTTCTGATATTTAATAAGAATATATGTAATGTTCATAGTTTAATTCTCTAGAAAAAGTCTTTTAATCAGAAAATTCAAATATTTTGCAGTCAAGGTTTCTGTCATCCTGATGGTTCCCAACTAACTGTCCTGTTCTTCCCACCCATCAACTCTTCACAGTCTATTATTCATGGGACAGAAGCTTGTCACAGAGATCATGGACTTATGATCAGAGACTGAGGCCACCAGTCTGGACAGTGGAGAGACTGAAGGAGGCTGAAGTGAGACCCAGTGCCTATCTCCACCAGGCTCAGGGGCAGCCAGGGAGAGCAGATGGGATGCTGGTGCCCAGTCTCCGTGCTGGTGCCTTTGCCTGCATGCAGCACCTCCCACCACAGCTCAGGGCTGTGATTCGGGCAGAAAGACCTGCTCAGGCTCGACTTGGGATCTGCTTGGTACAGGCAAAATATTCTGTGAGGAACACATAAAAGGTGGCTTACAAAGGGCAGTGCTTAGCAGGCTTCTGACTTGAGCCATCAGGGGGATATTCCATATGTGGCGAAAGATGCGGCCACCACTGACACAAAGGCAAGATCTTGTCTGCATTCAATTCCACACTGTGTGATAAGACCATAGCCTTTGTGAAAAACCTTGCCATCATTTTTGACATTACAAAAAACCTCCTAAGATGTTTGTCTTATCATTGCTGGAAACAGATAAACTGTTTTATCTAACATTACAAAATAAAATAAAGGAAAAACAGTCAGCCTAAGGCAAATACTTGGCATGGAAACTCTTAGTCCAAACACTAAAAGTTTGGCTAAGTAGTAAGGAACTGAAAACTGAGTAATGTCTTACTGCTGGTGCTCCCAGACCCACCTATAATGTTCACAAGCGAGAAGCGCACTATATTAGCTGTGCCAAAGAAGATAAAGCAATGTGTCTTTCCAGAAAAAACAAGATAAAACAACGTCTTTCTTAGTTCCTCAGTAGGTTAAAGAAAAGGAAAGGAAAAAATGCAGACAATCCACATTCAAGGACTGTGAAAACAACAACCAAATCTTGGTAGGTTCAGAACCTAACCGAACTATCTGTAGTACCTCCCTGAATCAGTGTCACACCCTGCATGTGAACACAGCACAAGGTAGTTCCTTGGAAAATGTGTCAGTTAAAAAAAAGTATTCCATAACCAAGGATTTGATTTTACACTAAAATAAACTAGAGCATTCCTAATTAGGTCTTGTTCAAAAAACCCCTTTGTTTCCTAAAAAATATTCTCAGTAACTGTTTGGTTATTTGAGTTGGCACAATGGTGAGTTAGCCCACTCACAATCAGAAAATAGGAAAGTCAGTCACAGCTTTCTAATTCAATAGGAT
Source organism: Illadopsis cleaveri (assembly GCA_013399915.1). Lineage (NCBI taxonomy): Eukaryota > Metazoa > Chordata > Aves > Passeriformes > Timaliidae > Illadopsis > Illadopsis cleaveri. Next base: position 39,018 of record VXBB01006750.1, on the reverse strand, counting down.
ATTCTCTCAGAAGTAAAATATTTCGCTTTGCAATTTGTATATAAAATATTTTTACCTAAAAACTATGCAAGGTTTAAGTGAAAATAAAACATGGTCACTCCCGCCTTTCAGAAAAGCCAATGGCAAATGTTCCACACACTTAAGTAGAACTGGTTGGGTTTCTTAATCCATCAACAGCTGACTTTGTATCTGTCTTCCACTGATAAAACATTCACATTCAAGACATAAAAGCGAACGGGTCAAAAACCTGCAGCATGTGAAGCCTGAGATACTTCCCCTTTCACAAAGTGTTTGATATCACAGACAGAGAAAAAAGCTTTGGAAACAATCAGAAAGGCAAAGGTAATATCAAACAAAAGTCAGGATTTTCATGAATGAAATCCTTACTCTTTGAAAGCCAGAAGAGTCTAAGGTTACCCCTCTAACTTAAGAGTTCTTCCAATAAAAAATAAACCTTTTATAGGAAATCTCACATCTTCTTATAAGATACATATAATTCTGGCAGACAAAAGTGCTATTCAAGTATAATAAAATCTCTAGCTGATGACTGCTGCTAAAAGTCCATACTCCAGATAAATGTGGGCATTGCATAACCCTCATCTGCTCTGAAAAAGCCAGGCTGTATACTGTCAGCAGTGTCATGGTGCTCTGACACGTGTGCCCAGACAAGTTACTCACAATATCCAAGGCACCTAGTACCTGTGAAGAGCAGTGTGTGAGCAGACAGCCTCCCCACAGTCAGCTCTCTTAAAAGATGATCTCTTCTGAAAAATCTGAGAAGATGGCACCTGTCATGCACTGAACTTCATTAAAAAAATATGGCTCTGAGAGTTTCCTCTAATTTTAGAACATGTTAATACTGCATGTTAAAGTCCTTATGAATCTTCCAGGTTTTCCCACCATACATGGAAGATCCATTGTAAGCCAATCTCTCCACTACCTCAAATTAGCTTCTCCATGGAAAACCATCTTCCAGAGGCCCAGTTCTTCCATGATATCCAGTACTTATCATCCATTACATACAGGTAAAGGCTATTTGCTCTTCTGTTCATTCCTTTATCTCTTTGTCCCTATCTCTCTATACCTTTCCCATCACATCTTTGCTTGGGTATTGCTCTAATTTATCTTAGAGGAAGAATAAAGATGAAACATGATGTTGCAAGCAAGACACTGGAAGAACTTTAATGAGATGTCATATCCTGAGTTCACCACAGCTTTCCTGTGTGGCTGGAGGAGAAGCATTAATTTCAATGAAATCCAAGTTTCACTGGAGTAACAGCAATCCTCACTAACTTTCCCTCAAGGCCTTCTGCAGTGAATTTCCACATCTCAGAGGTTTCTTTCCTTTTCATCAGAACAGTCAGTGTAGCCTGCAGATGCTACAGGCAAGGGAGCTCGCTCTTACCTAATCCAGTGGGACAGGATCTTTTCATAGATCCCACTGTGATAATTCCAAACAATTTAACTATTAGTAAATTCAACTTATAAATACAATCTGTGAGTGGGTAAGTATGTATAGAATTGTTTGCATTTGATACATGCCCTTGTTCCCAGCCCTCAAATTTCACTCTTCTTCTGAAGATCTGATCCTGCAAATACTCAAAAGCAAGAATAATTTAATATATGATCAACCAACAGCATCCATGGGATTATTCAAAGGACTCCTGGAAAAGGATTATGGCTGACCTGCACATGGCTGGATTTTGTGTAGGTAACACAAAATAGGAAATATATATGTTTCGCATACTCAGCTACTGATACAGCTTTTAATGTGCTCTAGGAATTGAAGAGGTAAGCTTATACAGACATACTCATTCTATCAAGATAGACATATAATTTCTCAGATGATCCACAAAGTACCAAATATGACCATCTGAATTAGCTAACAGTTCAAGAATATTGATTTTAAATTGGCTTAGATAGGCTTCAACCTGAAATACATTAATTGTAATCTGTCTGCAATAGGCTAATTATAGCATGACATCTCTAAGTTGGCATTTCATTGTTAATGAGCTAGATGGTGCATGTTTGGCATCCAGAGGTATTCTGGTGTCACTAAATATTTGTGATTTTTGTGTTGGCTCTTGTTGGTTTTAAGATCATTAAGTACTGTAAACAACATACAAGCAAAAACATTGACTACAATGTGCTGAGAAACTGTTCTAGCACACAGAGAAAATGACTGCCTTCAAGGTTAGAAAAAACATCTCTGACATGAACCAGTGACTACTGGCCATGGAATTTTACAAAGTGTTTTAGTATCTGTCCCTTTTTCAACCACAAGAAGACAGCAGACTTTCTAATGCATTTTAACAGCAATGCTATTTTTATGAATGTATTAAATAATTGACACTAGTGTACATGCTGTAATTTGCTAAATGCTTTTCAGCTGTACAAAGACAGTTCTTTCCAAAACAAAACTAAAAATTAACACCCAATTGCTAATTAGCAGACTAGAAGACACATTCTTCTGACCTTCTGTCAGATTAAGCTTTCTGCACTGCATCCCTCTTTCTGTGGCTCACAGTTCAACCATTTAGCTTACTTCTTGTTTTCTACAGAAAAAGAATTTGTTTTCTATGTCATAGCATTTTTCTCTTTTTGGCATTAGCACATTATATTAAAAAAAAGTTTATATAATACCCTATTTGCATTTTTAATATGTTTTGTTTATTTTAAAAACCAAGAGCTGAGCATGCACATTACTGATGCAGAAAGCATAGTAATGGAAAAACAGGCCCTTATTTGTCAGCTGAAATAATGCGTGCATTCAACCAAATTTTTTCTTTTAAACTAGAAATTAGAAAGTTAAATGTAGATGCTAAAATAAGCTATAGCAAAAAGAGGAGGTGACTAGTGCACTAATCTCCATTTAGTTGAATACCTAAACCTTCACACGATTATTGTGGGACCTGGATGTTTAGCTCTAGGAGAATACATTGAAACTCAGGCTTTTGGTATTAATTTAATTTCCAGCTAAATCCTTGAGTTAGGTAAGGGATAGAGAGCAAGTGATGAAGAGACATTTTTTAAAAAAAAATCACCAGTGACCTTAAAAACTGCTGAATTTCATAACAATTTTAGGTCAGACATATAGTATTGATTATTTATTTAGTACAGTAATTGACATGAAATCCCTTGCCTTTAATAATATTTCAATGTTAATTTCATAGCTGGCATTCTTGTAAAATGTTGGCACTTTTATCAAGTCATCTTCAAATGTTTGGCTTTTTGACAGTTTTGCACAAGTCCTCAAATGAATATCATCTTCACATACATACAGGATACATATCCATGGAGACAATATGTGGGAAGTTCACTAACATATACACACGATTATATAAATCAATTTAAAATATTTAGATTTAAGCAATTAAATAATATGTAGTGCAAAAATTACAGTACTTGCATTTTTTACACTAAATGTAACAGAAGAGTACAGCCCTGATAATAAAATGCTTGGTCTTATTAAGACAGAAATAAAAAAATTTACTGGCTTGCTGATAGTTTGTTTCAGAAGTCATGGGACGCCCACAAAGTCTGATTTTCAAAACCTATGGGAAAGGCAGTGGAACAGGCAAATGTGATGAGGTTTTTGAGAGAGTAGTGCTTCCAGCCCTGCAGTCCATGATGGACGGAATCATCCTCCTTACTCCATTGAAATAAAACCAAAC
>VXBB01006750.1:0-25936 GCA_013399915.1 Illadopsis cleaveri | reverse complement strand
TTTTTTTTTTTTTGCTTTTTCATGAAAGTTTGAACTTTTTCTGCTCAAAGAGCTACTACAAAATGCAGGCACTTCTTGGTGCCGTTTTTTAACCATAGAGCTTTGCCCCATTCTACTAAGAGAAATGGAGGAAAACATCTTCAGCTAGGAGCTGTTTCTTTTCTCAGAGATGGAAGAGTAAAATAAAAAAAGTAATTAGCTTTCAGAAACCAAACAGTCTGCCTTAGCTAATTCCAGCTTCCACAAGAGAAGTGTGTGGCCTAGTAAAGCGATCCTTTGCATCTTTTACTTGTTACATTCAAGAAACAAGTAGCTCTTGTGTACTGCTTAATCAAAATGGACTAAATTTAAGGAAAAGAACAATGTTCCTGTTCCATCACTACTGGCAGCTCCCATTACTGCTAAAATGTCAGCTCATCACAGGAGAGACCCCTGAACAGCTTCACAAAGCACATTGTCGGAGCACTAGGACCCAACAGCAGTTCAAAGAGAGGGAGATCATCTAAAGCAACACAAATGCCCAAGTGTGACTCTGCTGGTTGCAACACCAGGTAGGATGTAATGTAGATATTTTATAATTTTAGCACAGTTCATACAAGCATGGCATGCTCTGGGTTTTCCAAACAAACAAACAGTGTTTTGCTGTATATTATCTGACATTTTCTGTTCAGTGGGGCCAGAGCTTGGAAAGAAATAAGCTGCTATCAGCTTGTCAGAAAAGTAACCTTGGGAGGTGATGGCACCAGTGGGATCTACAACCAGCTCTCAGGGTGAGAAAGGTTATTTCAGCTTCCCATGGGTAAAATTTTCTCCAGATTATTCACTGGGGAGACTTAGCTTTTTTAGAATAGCAAATATACAATAATAGATACATATAAAATTTTCTCCTGTGCTTCCTCCTCATGAGTTCAGGTGCTCATCACCTATGCTTCTGATGTAAAGAGACAAAGTCCTCTGATAGCCTCCCCTGTTGCTATGGGAAGACTTTGTTTTCACCTCTCTGAAGAACTGCTTAGGGAACCCCTTCTGTCACCATTTTGAGTATCTATGGGTGTGTCTTCAGATAAGAAAGGAAATATGTATGGCTTTTGCTCTTCATAGGACCATTTAGAGCCCTGTGAAGCAATTGGTGGCAAAATTCCATAGCCACATTAATTTCAGTCTGAGCTTGAAATTCAGAAGGAAAAAAAAAAAAATGTTGCAGTGAAAATGTTTCTCATATCTGTTTCTGAGGATTGAGGAAGAAGCCTTCCTCCTGTTAACAGCTAAGCATGCTTTCTTCCCTCCAGACGGATCAAAACCAAATGGACATGGCCAGGTAAACTCCCTCTGCCTCATGGGGACAGAAGACCTTACAGTGAGCTTCTGAAGATTCATCATTTATGGACAGAAGAAAAGATGGTTTAGAATACCTTCTTTACTATTATGACCCTAATTGCAGGGGGATCGGACTGGATGATATTTAAGAGTCCCTTCCAACCCAAACTATTCTATGATTCCATATACTTTTAGGCGTATTTTCCTCTTGCTCCCTGGTGAACAGACTTTTACATTAAATTTCATTGCTGTATTTTGAGAATTGTAGATATGTTGTGGGTTTTTTTCTTCTAAGGTGACATTTACACCTTTGAATGGCTTAACTCTACTATGTGACTTATATCTCATTCAAAACCTAAAAATATATGGCATATATGAAATGCACACAACACAGCATCCTCTGCTGACACTCTCTGTCAGGACTGAAACTCAAGTGAAGAGCTTTTTGGGTGTAATACAGAGTCAAGCTGTTAATGAAGATAAAAGTCAGCAAGGCTTATACAAGATGTCAAAAGGAGAATGTACTTCAGAGCAAGCTCTGTTTCCAGTCTCTCAGCTCTGGATTTGCACATTCCCAATGTATCTTGGGTTGCATAGCTTCAAAGTTAAAATATCAAATCACTTGTCTGATTTGGTGATCCAGGACACATACAAGCATACGAAAGAGAGATGGCAAAAAAAAAAAAGGGTCAGAGACCTTTTGCTGGTAGTCTTCTCCTTCAGAATATTTTATTAGATGACTATCCTGACTAAAACAAGCACCAACACTCATCTTGAACTGTTTCTGTCTCAACTTGCAGAATTTATTTTCTATATGAACAGCTTACTTTTCACAAGAAATTTAAATTTATTTATTTATGTATTTATTCAAAATGTTTTCTCTAAGCTAGCCAAACCCTACCAAACTCAATGCAGCTTCAAATTAGATACCTTGCTCGTATCTGCACACCCCTAAATCTCGCTTCCCTCAGCCTCCCTAATTTATTTAACTTTTAGTTTGAAAGAAGCCCTCACATTCCTACTGCATACATTTTGGAGGAAGAATCAACATAAGCTTCAGTGAAAAACAGGCTGTTCAGAAAGTGAGGGGTTTGCTAAAACAGGGCCTTAATTACAGATACTCATAGAGCCATAATGTTTGTAGAACTGACTTTTTGTTTTAGTTGCTACAATAAAAAAGCCTCCTAATCCAGTAAGTCTGCTTTTGGACTGAAATGGCTTAATGCTGATGATACTCCAGTTCCCATAGTAGCTCAGGATTGAGCTGGGCCACTTGGTCATTGTTGGTGCAGGACTGGCTTCTGTCATGGATGTAATTGTCAAGAGATGTGAACTAACTTGTAACCTTCAGTCTTGTAAATTTTACCTGCCATTCTAGATTTAAATGTCATATGTTTCAGTCAAAATTCAGAACGCAACCAGCATGTCCTACTTTGTCATACAGGAGCTTCTTTCCATAAGCCAGTATCAAGTATGTACTTGGAGATCTGAACTAAATCACTTCTAGTAGGGTGTTTGTTAGTCTGTCTAGATATTTCATAGATAACATAAAATTTGGATTCCTGGCCAGACTTTAATAACAGAGAATCATTATGTGATGGCAAAACAGATCTCCCATTGGCTACATTTCCTGAAAAGAACATACATTTTCTGAGAATATTTGCTTACCTTTTCAAAACCACGAAAAGAGAAACCTCTGGTGTGAAGAAGAATGTTTGTAATAAGCTTTGGCATTACCACAAAAAACCCTCAGCAAATATTCTGCTTCTGTGAGGTAACACAGAGAGGCTGATAATGTATCTGCTTTGTAATACTTCAAGGATAGAAACCTTGCAGATTCAAAGAAAAAAAAAAAGAAAGGAATAATATTTCCAAGCTTCAGGCAAGAACAACTTTGAGTTGTCCAAAATACATCTAGACATAAGAACTATCCATAAAACATACTTTGACAAAGACTACTTGCTTTTCCCCAGAGGTTTTCTGCTTTTCCCTCTCACATCAGTCCTAGTGCTCATGAGGCAAGCTTGAGGGGCTCTCAGATACAGCTTCAATCCACTTTTTTCTTTTTTTTTTTTTTCTCTTTATTTGGAGATACTCTTTGCATGGATAATCAAGTCACAGCTCGTCTATGGCAGCAGAGGTAGCAAATGTGGCAGAGAGGAGGCAACAGGAGCAGGTAGCAGGGGTGGAGGAACTGCAAAAGGCCATGGCTACCCCTTCAGATTTAGGGCCAGGATAATCACAGCTCACCTGGTTTCACCCAGTGGTGTGGCTGCTCTCCCCTCACATCCTTGCCCCACTTTGTTCCACCTACACAGGTCTGCTGGTGCAACTGCTCCTCCTGGTTCATGCCAGCCTATACCTGGGACATTACTTGGATTATGGTAAGGGCATAACAATGACCTTGCACTGCAACGCTGTTGTCCTTTCCCACTCCTCTAAGAATCAAGATACATGGGCTTACTCTTTCCTTGTCTTCAGATCTGGCACAAGACTGTTTCTCTTTCATGCTTAAGCAAGCTTAGGTCTGTAGAGGGCTTCTAAGATATGATTCATCTGACCTGTTTCACAAATCTAGTTTAAGATGTGATGAATCATGTCTTACAACTATTTATTCCTCTCTACAGACTGCAAAAGGAGCTTGGGGACACTGACTCAGATTAAAATCTCTGCATTATGAACCTCAAAAGTTAGGTGACTTGAATCCTAGTGTTCAGCTTCAACTACTAATGAACAAACAGAAAAGATGTGAAAAAATCAGAGAACCGGGAATGTATGTGGATGACTCAGTGTTATTCACCATACTCAAGATCTGAAAAAGAAAAAAAAGAGAGTGAGAACTTCCAGAAAAATCTTGCCAAAGGCTCATAGATAGCTGTAAAAAAGAAAATTCTTGTTGGAAAAAGACAAGAAGTCCTTCGGGGACTGTTTAAATTCTTCCCTTATTGTGAATGCCTCTGAAATAACTGTGACTTCTCAACAGAAAATTTGAGATGCTGTTGCACACTCTAATTGACAAACACATTCTGAGAGTCAAAGATGGTAAAGATAATTGTAGTGGCTGATTTTGGTGAAATTGTGTATGCACGTGCATGCAACTGAGACTGAGCTTAAGCAAACTCAAGATATCATAATTTTTACGGTAATGACACTATAGCTATACATCCCAGGTGAGAACTGGCAGCTTTGCTGCTACTCTATAAATCACACACTTCCCACAGCTACTAATCTGCTGCAGAGATCTTTCAGGCTAGCAAAGTGACAGGAAAAAGAAGTGCAGAAGAATAAAATGCTAAGAATAGAACCAGTCTCTTGATTGCGGCTTCACAGGCTGCCCTGTACACTGGACCCCACCTTCTTTCTCTTTTCACCTCTATACAAAGAGGTATTTCTTATTATTTTTAGGATATAGAAAAGGCTTTGTTGTTTTTTCTTTTTCTTTGAGAAGGATTCATCTTTAGGAAACTTTAGATCTCTCCCCTCACCCCATCCTGTTTTGTTGCTTTGTTGTTCTTCTCATCTCACCTTCCTTGCTGGTCCTCTAGAACTTTTAACATGAACACTCTAATATGGTGTTCCTAGTCAGTTATGGGGCTTTAAAGCAATTATCTTTTATAGCACTTCACTGCTAATGCTGACCTGGAATTTCAGGCAATGTCAGCCAGAGCCACTGAGCAAGGAGCCACAGGGTTCCTCTCCTCCATCTCAATATTCAGGGCTTCTGGTATTTTCATTCTTCTTGAAGGCAAACTGACTTTTGGACATCTGTATAATTTTTGCCTTTAAGAATATGCATCCTGTGTATTCAGTATTGGCTCATGCTGGTAAGTATTTTCATTAGACATTTTGTGAAAATTCTTCCTTTTCTTAGAGAAAAAATAACCCTGGGAAGGCTATGTACCACTGGGAAAAGTATACTCATTTAGGTACTGTTTAAAAAAAAAGAGACACTTTTAACCACCCATAACCCACTTTTCTCAAGAAAAACAAAGCAAACTATCTTTTCTAAAGGTACATCTTGGGGGAGGTACCAGGTGAACAAAAAGAGGATATTTTAAGTCTTTCTCCTACTCAAAAATCCAACTTGTGCATGACTAGTCTTTTTCCACTGCCCTTCACACCAGGTTTAGGGAAAGAACTACCAGTACAGGTAAGTCTTTGTATTCCCTTTCAGTCTCTGGACATTATGGAGATACTTCATTAGCTAAACTAATTTTCAAAAGATGTTGGTGAGATAGTTCTCCAGACCTGAATTTCTCACCTTCAGAAGGGACATGAGGCATGGATCAACGTGTCAGTTGTACTACAGTGAAAGCAGCCAAGCCTGCTGAATTGGTGAAAAGAGATATATAGCACAGTTAAACACATAAGAAGTGCATGAATCTATTTCTATGCACATTGGCTCTCTCTTTAGTGGGGAGGAGACCTGCATCAGAATCATCTGTCTTTTAAAAGGCAAAAGTCACAGCACTGTTTTCTTCTTTGGTAGACACCTTTCAGGGAAAAGCCCTTAAGAGAGGTGAGGGAGAAAATGGATTCTCATCAGTCTGCTTATTCCCAAGTAAAACTCAATACATTTAAAATGGATTTTTCCCCATTCACTAACCTAAGAAAAATAAACACAGAAAAACAAACCTCTTTTATATTTTGCATCCTCTGCAGGGAATTAATAATGTATGAAATTATTCTTCCTACGCTTTCTGATGTATTATTGGCATATACTTAATGAAAAAGGTAGAAATTCTCCTCACCATAGACTGCTATTTCTAATTCAGTGAAAGCTGTGATCCTGACACTATGAAGAAGGGAATTAGAGATCTGCACCTGGCAGGATGCTGGATCTGAGAACATAAAGGTTTTGGATTTCTGCATATTGATAAAATAGCATTTTTGGGGAAGATAACCCTCACATATTGAGAAAAAAAATCAGATAATAACTTTTATTTATTCGAGCATGAGATTCTAGCAGACAACCTTTAACAGCAGGTCTGGATCTGAATGGTACTGTTTGAATACATTTTTAACTGCTGCAGAGCTCCTGATTAATAGTGCTGCAAGATCAAAAGTCTGTGATGTAAAATTTTAGTGTTGCAAGTCATAAAACCCACACTGCCTGCTTTTAGCAGATTCTCACCCACCAAAGTGCCTCCATAAGCCTGTGTTTATGGCTCAGCTCTACAACTGTAAAAGGCTGAATTTGGCCTCCGATGCCACAGGAGGCATTGTACAACCCATCCTGGTGCCAAGAAGGATGGTGGGTCTCCTTCCTGCCCTCCCTCTCCTACCCAGGAAAGGGCAACGCAGATGAGCTGATGCCCACCTGGGAAAACATGTCAGCTCTGCCTGGGAAAAATGGGGAGTGGGGCTGCTGTGAGACCTGGAGCAACCACCCAGCCCTGGTGTCACTTGTGCTTCCTCTGGTTACTTCATAGGAATGACACAGCTGTTATATGGGGGGCGAAAGTAAATTTTGTTAGCCATGTATAAAGTTCTGGAACAGCACATTTCTAATAGGTAGGTAGAGTGCTAATTTAATGGTAAATTATATATTTGGGTTAGCAGCTTGGCTGCTTTGTTGTTTGCTTCTTTCAGACAACTTGGATGGCAGCCATCAGCTCACTGTGATTTATCTCTATTTAATTTTTCCACTTTTTCAGACCTTTGGCTGTTGGTAATTCAATTTCTGGCAACTGTAGACCTTCACTCCCTATTATAAGTTACACCCCAAGGCAGACATACTGCCATCTGCACTGCAATGGTGGTGGTAGCTAGTGGATGCAGAGAGGGAAGTGTCCAGATGCCACTTGGGCTCTGAAACAGCTTTAATATACAAATGACTGTTTGGATTAGAAATATTACCTAAATCCAAATATGAGCCCCTCAAAAACATTAGGGTACTCTCCCAAGGGATCACTCCATTCTGTAATCTACTTTTGCATTTTCCTTGTCCCAACAGCTTTCATGGATGAGGAAAACTAAGTATTTTCCTTTGCTCAGCCTCCAAAATCATCAAAGGAGGAACTAATCCCCATCCAGTCATCCTTTATACACACTCACTTCACTTCCCACATCTTCCCTGATCCTCTCCTCTCAGTCTCCATGCTCTCCAGAAAAAATCTTCTTTTGGGAGACTTGTGCTTACAGCAAATCATCAGCTTTCTTGAGAAATATGTCTTGTTCCTAGCTACTGGCAGCAGCTCTCCACTGGTGACAGGCATGGAGTAGTGCCACAAGGTGCTGCTGCACTTAAGCAGGTAGGCATCATCCCCTGTCCAGCAAACCTGAAAATGATACTAGTCTTGGCCTGAATTAAAGTGGCATGATTATATTGTAGGCATAAATTACCTCAAAATCTTTCTAAAAAGCTCAAAAATACATCACCTACTGTGAGGTGGGAAGACAATTCAGGAATGCCCGATCAGCACCAGTGTAGCCCATCTTTCTGACCTCCTCCATGACACAGGACCTGACCCCACACTCACTCAGTCCTGAGTCAAACCTGTAATTTCTCAATGAGCTGTGGCACAGCTTGATGAGCTACTAGCAAGAAACAAGGATGCTGGTATTTCTCCATGAGCTGGTTATCCTGAGAGGTAGAAAGCCTATGTGACCATGGTATACATCTTCCTGTCCTCTGATGAGGAAGGGGGACTACAGTGGGTATCCTGCATGATAACCAAAGGCGTGGAGAGTTGCTCATGACACCACTGGAGAATTCCTTTGTTTCTTTTTATGTCTCCTTGGATAAATATTTAAATATACAAACTGCAGGTTTATTGGCATCTCCTAAGCAGAGATCCATCTGATATTATCCAGGCAGTGTTTCAGCTGTCTCTACCCAAAGGCTTCAGTATCTGCCTGATAATGTATCTTTAAACTTTCTGGACTTCACAGCGAGAATGTGAATGTTTCATTTGCTCCTTGTTGATAGGCACAGCTATCTATAATACACATGTATCTATACACATGTATCTATAATACACATGCAAACTGCCTGTGTGGGGACAGCCCACCATACTCAGCCTTCATTTCTGTTTTAGGGCTACCTTCCCAAAGAGAATTGGTGAACTGGAAAGATGTCAGGCTCTCTAACACCCACCCTCTGATAAACAGTTCTGAAAGTCATGACAAAAAAGGTAAATCGATCCTGAGTATTTCCTATTTTTTAAAAACTCCATTCTTGTTCTCTAAAGACATCTTTGCTGTTGGCTCAGCAAAGTTAATGAAAAAGAAAGGGAAGCCTGAGCCAGAGAGAACAGAGAACAATTTAGAGACACTTGAGGAACATGGAATTAAATTCTGCTGGAGGGCAATATTCACTTTCCACATTATTTTGTTTTTGTGCAATAAAAGACTTGTTACAACTTGGCAATGCTTTTTAAGAGATCTAAATTTCTAACAGAAAATAAACCCCTTAAGATGCTTGACTTACATTGTTCCAAAGTATTACACTCTTTGGCTCTAGTCAGGATGGTTTTGATATTTCAATATCTGTTTTATTAACATAAGAAGAAGTTGCATTGTGTCTGCATAAAATGGGACTCAAAACAATGATTTTATACTACTTTAATGTAGGACTGCTTTCAAATATGTAGCAAAAAAACTGTGAAAGCAATTTGTACCTCAGCCAAGATTTTCAAAACAAGAGGAAATCAAGAAGAAAAAGGTTTTAAAAAGGTACTTTACTCAATATCACTCTACTTAAAGAAGCAGCAGGTAAAGCACCAATATTGTCCAAACTTATCACTTTGGTATTTTAAGAAGACTTTCAAACACTCAGAAAGTGAAGCACAGACTGCAGAGCCTTAAACAACGCAGCTCTAGAGAAGCCACTATTCATGAAAACCCTAAGTATTCAGGTGGACCAGCAAAGATTAATGTGCAATATGGTTGAAACATCACAAGATCAGAAGAACCATAGAAAAAGGTGCGATTGTTTCCTACAAACAGTGAGAATCCTGCAGGCCCTTGCTGCAGTTGCAGTTTAGTGGGATCCCTTTGAAGCCGAAGGATAAGCCATCCTGTGCGAGAACATCAAAGTAGTCAAATAATGACACACTAGTGAGGCAAATGCTATGGATCTCCCTTATCTGTTCACAGCTCTGCATTTCTGCAGGGCAATGAGGAGAGCATACCAATGTGCACAGGGATGGCCCGGAAGGTATGGATACTCGTCCGTGATGATAACAAATGGTACAATTATCAGATTCATAACAAAGCACAGAACTGAAAAATTACTAATTCAGCGTTCATATCACATTACCCAACCTACCTGAAAAGAATGCAGTGGCAAAAACTGTTATGAATTTTGAAGAAGTGTTAAAAAAATCATCAGACCATGCAAAAGACATCTCCCTAACCTATGAGCCGTTTCCTGGCCACTTATCACATTTATTCCAGCAGTCTGTGTTCTCAATTTGTTAAAATGTAGCATTAGCTGCAGAAGGTGTTCAGTGCTATCTGAATGTTTGAGAGCTCCTTGAATCCAAGATTTCAAACAGCTTTGTAAGCAAAAGTGACAGCGTTTATCAGGAAAAGTAAAATACAGGAAAATAATCATATACACTTGTAGTTAATTATTTCACTATTGAAATGCAAAAATGGATGTATGAAAAATAATTATTAAGAACTCTTAAGAGTGAAAATACAATGTCAATTTTCTAAATTAATTTAACAGTTGAATTACTTTAATTAGTGATAAATTGTTTATTGCAACTTTCTTTAATCACCTTCTATTTACACATGGGAGCCCCAATCTTGGTTGAGTTATAGAAATCACTGTAATAATAAACAATGCAAGATATTATCTAATCCTTATGGGTTTGTGTTTGGTTGTGGAAAAGACAGCAAAAGGATTGGAAGACTTATTTTATTTTATTAAGTTATGTGCAAACCACCTGTTTGAATTAGGGAGCATGAAGTGAACAGACTTTTTCAAATTACGGCCATATGTACATGTCCTATGTCATATCCCATGAAAAACACATCAACTTCTACTTGAAATACATCTTTTCTTGTAGCATTGTGAGAAGCCTAAGTCATAATTTCACTTATCCAGCTGATGGGAAAATAACTTCTAACCTTCTAACCTTCATGGCTAGTTTACACCTCATTGATTTTGTAAATTGCCTTTTACTATGAATGTGCTTCTACTCGTTTCATTATTTGTCCTAGTGACATATCCATGAACAGCAAGAGCATCTTCTCTCACATTTAATTATGTTTGGACAAAACCAGCCAAGTTCACTTAGCCCTTTATCGTTAAAACAGACTGTTTACCTCAGAAAGTCTCCTCCATTTCAGTTGGAGTTCATTTTACTGAACTTGAAGTGCAGGACAGTACTTTGTATTTTAGATGAAATGCAATGTGGGCTGAATATTTCCTAATTTCCTTTGGGTATACACCACCAAATACATCTTAGGATCAATTGTCTTCACCACAGGTATATGAAAGCCTAAACCACTACAGACATGGCTTCTCTTTGTCATCTTTAGTCATCCTAGTAACACTGAACACACAGGCATCCTCCTTTTCCTCAGCTATTTTTAACAGATGAGCTTTGAGTTTACAGCTAAAATCTTATTTTATGTTACAGTTTAGGGAAGATTTTTGATACCAGACAGACAAAAATCATCTCAGTATTAATATTTTGCAGCTTATTAGCACAGCATACTTCTGCTGAATTTCATTGCACCATACAGAGCTTCATTTGAGATGATTAAAATTTAATATCAAGACATTCAACTAAGCTATGCTGGAAAATCTGTCATTAAAATTCGTTTAAGTTTCATCACACCAATCCATGGAAAAATCAACTATGACAGGCTCAGGAAAGTTCATATTTAAATAATGCTCTTTATACTCCTACAGAGCACATAGAAAAAGTCAGCACCAAATATCACAGCAACTTTTTAACACACTACCTCTTCTTTGCTCGCCTTTTGGGGGTTATGTGAAGCAAAATGGGAGGGCAGAAGAAAGAACAGTGCTTAAAGGTAAAGTTTCTGATCTCACTGAATGGAAAAATAGCAGATAAAGCATGTCAGGAATGCAAACAAAAATGAAGACTCTTTCCACAACATATAATAAGCTATAGCAATGTGAACAATAAAACAGCAACAGTTACTTTGGCTTGAATTTTTGTTGAAAGGAGATAAATTAAACAGCAAGGTTTTGAACAACTTTTTTTCTCAAACATGTCTGCATGAGAAACTGTTAAGAAAGATAAGCATGAAGACAGTTGGATTTTTTTTCTTTCTTTTTTTTTTTTTTTTTTTAAACTGGATTTGTGGCAAAAGAGGTTTTTTTCTTTGGTGATGTTTTTGGTTTTGTTGTTATTGTTGTTTTGGGTTTCAGTTGGGTGTTTTGGGGAGGCAGATGTTTGTCTGTTGGTTTTTCTATTTTTTTTAAAGGTAATAATTTATTTTAAAACTTATTTCCAGTTTTATCAACAGTACTTAGCTCTTGGAGGCAGCCCTCCAAGTGAGATGCAGCCATCTCTCTTTTTGACTTACATTCTAAACAGAGGAATCAAAGTGCTCCAGACACACTGTCCCAGTCGCAACCAGCAGACCTGCAGCTACTTTTGCCTGGCTGAGTTCCTGGCAAGCAAACTCCAGTTCTGGAACTACATAGCCATAAGGACACACTTTACTTTCCTGACTGCAAGCTCCTTTAATATTTTTGATTGTTCCCTCACTCCTGTTTCATAAGCCATGTTAACACAAACTGTATTGATTTTTTGCATATTTTTTGTACTCCCTTTGTCATTACTGTACAATGTCCTACCAACATGTATATTCTGTCACAATTTCCATTAATACATCATGTCTCTTTTATGACTTTTTTTTCTAGTCATACTCGTCTTTACCACGTTACTAGTTATAACGGGAGAGGGAATCAGTGATTCAAAGCTTCTTTTCATTATTTCTTCATATTTTGCACCTGCCACCGGAAGAATTTTTTTGTCTCACTGTAGAGATAGCTCTTGCACTTGTGCTCTGCGCAAGCTGTGGTGAGGAATTGAAATCCATCTGCTCATGAGTGATCATTACATCCAGTCCAAAGACTCGCTATCTTGTCTCCTGCTTCCTGCAGCCACCTGTGGGGTCAGATGTCCCCCTTTTGGCCCAAGCCTCTGTCCTGCTATTTAAACATACACCTTGCTGTGCACTCCTTCTCCAGCACACGCCCGACCGGGGTGATACCAGAGCAATCAGTGGAACATTTAAGAGGTCATCTCCATTCCATCAGATCTGTGACTGGGGTCAGGACAGACAAGCTTGCTCTAACCCTACCCCTCAAAGCCTGTGAATCCAACCCTGACATCTCACAGGATTCACTACACACCAGTGTTGTCACTTGTGAACATGTTCTTACTCTGGCCTGATGCTTATGGATTAGAAAATGCATGGCATGTTTAAGCACATGAATGGCAAGTAGGTTGCATGGGATCTTTGTTTTCTATTTTTTCCTTAATGAAATTCCATTATGTTGGAAAGAATTTTAATGAAATGCATGCAGGAAACAAGCAGAATTTTTTTTTCAGATTAGATTTAATTATACATTAACTGTGAGTCTTGTAAGCAATGACCTGATACAGTACTTAACATGTTTATCATTAGAAATTTAATGATTAAAAAAACCCAACTGCTTTTGGTCCCTCTAACAGTTGGATAAAAGCATAATTTAATTGGCTTATTAATGGGTAGAAAGTCAGAAGGCTACAAGAATGTGACTATCTGCCTAGAGGATTAGAATAAACATGTATGATGAGAAAACAGGAATGTTTATATTTTCACTTTCTCAGATGATAATTTTTAGCAGTTATATAGAACATGAGTACTGAGAAAGTAAATGACTTCCCCAGTGTTACATTTGTCAGAGGTATCTTGAAGAGTGGTAGCTGGACATATTTTTTGATGTTTCTGTTTGCTGCAAAAGTCTGTGTCCAGATATAATAATCATCCATGAGAGACTACATTGTTTGTGCATTCTACTTCTACCCTGATGCTGAAAAATGAAACTGATTTCTTTGCTTATCTATTCCAGCTTTTGTTCTTTTGCTAAGAATCCACTGACCCATGTAACTATTTTCTTATTCACCTCATAACAGTTTTTGCAGAGAGTTGGTGAGCACATTAATTTATATTTCAGAACTAGAAACCTCTCTCTCAGAAAGGAAAACCATTTTGATCTAAGACTAGACAACACGAAAAATTCATCTCTTCTTGAATGTTTTTTCATTTATTTTGTTCTATCAGCCATGTTATTAAACCCGATTTCTCTTTTGACCTTCTCTGCCTTTAACTGAGGGACATACAGCCAATGATACCCTCCCTTTTCAAATTTTCAATCTAATTCTAGTCTTCACAGGAGACCACATATTATACAACCACTGCTATAACCATCCCAAATGTTGTATTACAGCTAGCTGTTTTTCAGCTCTCCCTAACATGTTCCTTGTTGCTTTTGTTGTGCTTTTTATTTTTCCCACTGTTTCTAACAGCCCTTTAGTTTTAGTACCTTTTGCTTTTTTTCTCTTAAAATTTATGACAACAGATTGTGCTATCCCAAGGAAAATCTACATGGTCAGGCAGAAACTCAACACAGATTTTTTGCCTGGGGTGTAAACTGGCAGGATGCAAGCTGGCTCTGGTCTGGAATTTGATGTAAAGTTGTGCATAAGCAAATACACTTGGCCAATACTTGGAAAACACCTAAATTTCCCTTTAAGGCACTTTCTCCAGTTCTTCAGTCATTTCCTTGATCCACCCTTATACTTTCCCTAGTTTTTCCAATGCCTTATGTGTGTGTATGCATACATGTATATATGTATACACATAAATATTTTGTTGCAGCAAGTCTTTGGAATATTTTTGGAATATTATTGGAATATTATTTCAGGAACTTAAAGTGCTTGTCCATCCTTTGATTTTGCACAGCACCTCACAGAGTAAACATTCTTGACTTCCTTTATCTTAGGGTCTTATTTTTTGGATCCAGTGCTGGTTGAGGGATGTTTTACTTTTTTTCCCTAGAATAAAAGAGATTGATGCATACAATTATCAGGAACACACAGAAAATGAGTTAAGGCAAATTCTTGATTTGCCTACTTTTGTGTGGTCTATGGGTTATCCCAATTTATAAGGTTTACAGTGAAATTACTCTTGTGTAAAGCAAGTAATTTAACAGGTATGTATTTGAGGGGTGGGATTTCATTATTTCTTTTCCAGGCCAAACTGTAATTCTGCCCATTTGGGCCACCTCTGCCCCCAGAAACCAACCACTTCCAATGAAACATCAGCAGAGAATATTTTCTAGCCAGCACTTTGCATCAACACTGTTCATGCAGCTGAGAAGCAGTTGGCCAGATTTTAATTGAGCTTTTCCAAGTAATGGACCTCAGCATGGGATCAAGCACAAAGAAGATATGAAGCAACTGAAAAGGAGAGGAGGTGACAGACATTCAAATGGTAAATGAAGCAGCAGTAGCTGCTGTGGGCAGGTGTCTCCGAGATCTGCAGCAAGTTTCAGTCTGGAATGCCTGGATGATGCCTCCTTCACACCTGGCCTCATGAGGTTACAAACAATCCTTCTGGAATGTTTTCTCCCCGTGGTGGTTCCCGCAGCTGTACTAAGGATGCTGGTTGCAGGCTGGGGCTCGAGCATCCACGGCTCTGCTCTTCCCTGTGCTACCACTGGGCTGTACCCCACAGTGCCCATGGGGCAAGCACCCTCCTTCTGCTGCAAAGAGCCCCTGGCTCCTTGCGTCAGCAGCTACCAAACCTGCCGACAGTCTCCTTCCCTCTTAATACACCCAAATCGTGGGAGACTGATGAAAGCTGTAGTGCAATTCAAACCCAACACATTTTGGAAACACGGTGCTGTGACGGAACAGTGCAAAAAACTCATCTTCTAGGAAAACAAATTCTCATTAGATGAAAAATACATGGAAACAGCTACAAAGAATATGTCAGAGCTGTACTGCAGGGTTTCAGTATCATTTGCCTTATACTCATTACTGAAATTAATTCGCAAGACTTGCCATGATATGCTAACAGGATACAGCTGTAATACTTTAAGCTGTTTTTAAGAATTCAAAACATGACAATCAGAACAGTTCTCTTTATATACAATTAGAACATTTATTTGCTTGTTCAGCACAAAATTAGGTGGTAGAAGCAACCAGGAGCTGGGAAAGCAGCCAAGCAATAAAATTGATTGATTGCCCAAACACATAAAAATCATATTCACAGCTTTCAAACATTCTGTCAAAAGCAGAAAATCAGCTCCTCAACATTACCAAACAACCTGCTTAGACAGGATGGCAAACCTGCTGTTATCCGGAAGACAAAGTTCGTCTGTGAGGTGTAGCTCACACAGTTACTGGTGCTCAAAATAGTGTGCACCTCTATAAGTCTGTCTCTGTTTAATTACCAGAAATTATTCAGAAATGTCATTTTTCTTTATTCTTCAATTACATCAGACATACAGTTGTTTGTTGAGGAAAAACACACCAGTCACATCACCTATTTTTTTTTTTTCCGAAAAGATGCATTCATTTTACTTTACTGCTTCTTTCATAAGGCTACAGACTGCTTCCCCACAGCACACCAGCTTACTTTGGTTCAAACATTACAGTCAAAGTGGATCAATCCTTACAACCAAAGGATCCAGATTTCAAATTATATCCATTTCTCGTGGACTGCCACATCATTCACTCAAAGTCATCACTATCCAAACCAAGTATAAAACAAGCATTTATAGTACAAATGGGGTATAAATTGCAGAAATGTAAGTAAGTTTGGTACATTCACAGGCAGATTTTTCAGTGAAAGGCTGGTATATGCAACTTCTAGTTGTCATCAGAAGAATAAGAAGAACTATTCAAAACTGGGCAAAACTAAAAGTATTTTAATTAAGCAAATTAACTGCTTTTTCATTGAAGGAAATCCCAATAAGAAATCTGAATTCAGCCTTGGAGAAGGTGCTGAATACAACTCTCTGCATCCTAGTCAAAGTATCTTGAAAAGGATCTTTCTGATCCTCACTGACTGAACCAAGACCACAGTTGTGCATTCAAAGTTCACACTGGTTTTTGTTACTATTATGTGTGACAGCTTCAGTCAATATGAAGGATCAGAATTCATGGGACAGAGCATTCAGAAGGATTCAGTGTCTTGCCCTGGCAGAAGCTATTGAAAATCCAAGCCTTTTCAGGCTCTGATCAAGAAAAGAAAATACTGCTGACATGTCCAAAAACCTGTTGAAATACTTTTTACAGGAGAAGTTGCTTATGAGACAAAAATCTAGCAAAAATATGGCAATAAATATCTTCAAAGACTTTTGTAAATATTAACTAACAAAAATTAATTTCACTAAAACTTCTACTTGACTCTTAAGTGGTTGATTAAACAAAACAGCCAAACAAACCTACCTGCATGCTTGAACTAGAGCTTCTGAAACAGATTTGATCCACATTAATTACTAAAAATAATAAAGCATCATGAGTTCTACCTACATGTATTGAATGGACATTACTCAGCAATCTCTGAACTGTAAGAGTTGCAATAGTCCTTTTGGTTTTTAAATTGTGGTTCAGTTTTCCATATCATTGTAATTACTCCAGCTGCACTGTTACCAGCAAAATCCTAGACTCTAAGCTCTTGGCTATGACAGCACATCTAAGTAATCACCATGGAATACTAGGCTAAACTCAAACAGGTTTCTTTTTATGAGCTATATACATGAGCAAAAGCTCGAGCATGTTTAAACAAAGCAAATCAATTCAAGTCAAGCCTCCCTACTTAATAGATTCACACAGCTTATTAAGAAGGGCAAACATGCCTTAATGAAGAACACCCATCTTCTAAATGAGAGAAATAAGGCCTTGGTTGTGCTATCCAGGCAGGGCAGGGCATAGCCCCAGTTTCAGGATGTCTCAGTGCTCAGAGAAGCAAATCCATTACGAAATGAGTTTACTGTGGACTCTTCACTCCTCTGCCCATTGCTTGTTGTCCTACTTTGCTACCTAGCAGAGCTGTCTTGATTAGCTGATGACTCCTCACTGGCTTCATCACCCTGTGCAGGATAGCAGGACTCATGCCTGAAGTGACTTCTTATTCAGCTGGGCTCTCCAAATGACAGGACAGCTCTTCCTCTTCCTCTTCCTCTTCTAGGAAATCCCCAAACACTTTAGAAACTCGTAAGGTGTAAACAAATACTGTCTCTAAAGAAATATTTAGAGTAATATTCTTAGTCAGTGGAAACCACCACCATCATTTCCTATAATGAAAACTCTTCCTTTCACATATTTTATTCCAACCCTAGTAAAATATGAAAAAATTGTCAAATTAAGTTGGTCAACAATTGTGTCACCCTTGGACAGTGACATCTCAGATGCTACAAGCTTTTTCCACTGACTTGTCCATTATAGAAAACAACTGTAATGGCTCTAATTTGTCTGTGAGGCAACCATTGCCACGCTAAGGCCTGTGAGTGATGAATGCCACACTAAAACATTCTTTTTAAAAGGTACTCAGACACACAGATTTGGAGGCAACCAAGAAACTCTATCCTCCTTAGATTATACCCTACTTGGGTAGGAAGGTAGTCAGAGTATTACAAATAACATCTTTGAGAAGACACAGTTGGTCTGATCTTCTTTGTATTTTGCCCCAGTAGTTGTAAGTATGGACAATGTGGGCAATAGAAGTGTGAAAAAAAGGTATTCTTTTAATTTGCAGCACTTAGCAACTCCTTAGCCATGGTGAATTTGTCCAGATGAGTGACTAGAATGAATTGGAAGGCTTAAAAGCTCCAGAACAGGAATTGACTAGCTAAGAATCTCTCATCAGAGGCACTGGGCATAGGTCCATGGTTCATATACACAGACACACATCACATTCAGAAATTACCTGCTTAGTTCATCTTGTAAATTTTTACAGCTAATTACAAAACACATGCTAAGGAGTGCTTCATATTCCAAGGGATTTTGATCTCTATGAAAATGATTAAATACAGAATTGGTAACTAGATTAATCATTTAATAAAAATTTTAAAAGGAAAATATAGGAAAATGAAAACAATTACTATACAACACTGTGACTTCATGCAGAATTAATTCAGAATTTCAAATAGAAAATCCAGTTTGCTTGGAGGTTTTCCTGTTTATCATATTTTTAAAACTGTCTATCTGACATCATCATTAACTGTGCACAGTACATCTTGCGGTTATTCCTATTATCTCTCTAGTTGCATCACCTCTCTGACCAAACAACTTGGAAATACATGGTTATTTATGAAGAGAATTTATATGGATAAAATGCTAATATAAGTGGTATTGAATGGCATTAGAAAACTTACCAACACTACTGAACAGATTAAATTAGCATTCCTCTACAACATTAAGATTCCATCACAGAATGTAGCTCAGAGTACCTGCCTTTCTCTATCTTTTATTCAAATAAATCCCTGGCTTTTCCTTGTTTTGTGGCTTTATACTAATGGAGAATTGTGATGGAGCACCCAGTTGCTGCCCAGGTACTATTATACACAGGAGTCCCAAACCTCACCAGGCAGTCAAAATATACGCCGAATAAATAATATGGTATATGTCACATGAATGTCTGGTTCTGTCATGAACAGAAATATTTTAATATTTTCTTTTGTTTTCTTCTCCCCTCATCAGTCAGGAGATACTCTCATGAGCTGTAGATACCTGTAGTTTTGCGGTTAGAGCAGTATTTCCTCACTATCTACTACATATAATACATACATAGGGCCTGAAAAGAGAACTTTTCATACACAGGGATATGAATCCTGCAACAAGCTGCAGAGAGAAGTGTACATGGATAAGCTCAATGCCATCTTGACATGTTTCTCTTGGCTGGATTTTTTCCTATCCTGACTTACATTTCTTTTTCAGACAGGAAATTCTGTTTAATTCTATGTAATTGCCTTTATGATTCTGTGCAATAGTGGGACCATTAAAGAAATACAGGTTCACAGGCCAGAGGAATCCATCTGTCTCTAAACATTTCATGCAAAACTTCATCTTCCCTCCTGTGAAAACATGAAAGCTGAAATATCACAGTCTGTCCTAGGTGTTGCTAAAGTGAGATCTCTACAATTCTATCTGCAGTGAGTTCTTTCAGAATAATTATTTCAATATACTACAGTTAATGTATGACATCTGAACTGCTAATCCTGCATACCTGGCATACCGAAATTTCTTTCATGACATAAAATTCAAGCTCTCATTAAAAATTTATGATGTTACAATGATGCTTTATGGTGGGAAAAAAAACAAACAAAAAAACCCAAACAAACCAAACAAAAGCCCTAACTGAAAAGCTCTGCATTATAAATTTTCACTCTTCTATAAATTTTCACTGACATCAGGTGATCTACCCTCTTTGTACTGAGTATCCATGAATAAGCTGAGGAGACAAGTAGCCTGCTTTATCAGAAGTATTTACAAAGCAAACCTCAAACCATTTCAGCACTCCTGCAGTGATGCATGTGGAGCTTGATACTCTTTGTGCTGAAGTCAAAGATACATTCACATCAGTGGGAGGCTTTAGAGAAGCAAAATGAAGAAAGGAAGGATAATGATCAAGACCGTTGAAGTCCCAGGGGAGGTTGTGCATATTGACCCAAACTAAGGCTAAGTAACATAGCATGCTGTAAGAAACTAGGGCTTAAAGGAGGAGGAGATCAAGCAGGCAGATGGAAGAACAGACAACTGAAGGGAATTATCAGAAGAATTTACATCGCAAAAGCTGAAAATGGAGGCAAATATGACCAGTAGCTTGAGAAAAAAAACCCATGATGGTGATGGTCAGCAATTTAGATGAGCTTAAAGCAAGATAAAGCATAAGACTTGGAGATGAAATGATTGACACCTTAAGCAGGGGAAAAAAACTAAGGGGAAAAAAAACACCAAGAGAAGACTCTGTATTACTCTATTTCTAAGCAGACTACTTCTTACTCCCTTAGATGTTGCATGAAGCTTCTAGAATACTTGTAAATTTTTTAGATATAACTGAATGTAGCCAAATCAGAAACAATCAAAAATCAAAAATCAAAAATCAAAAAATAAGACAGAAAAAAGAGATAATTTGAAAGAGCTTCTGTGATAAAACCTCTTGCTGAAAGACATGAAACAGAACATAGAAAAATATTTAGCAGATAATGTTTCTGCAGGTTTACAATAGCCTGTTTCAGAGTAGTGACGATATTTTGCCACTCTATCATGTCAGTCAGTCTGTGAGACTGGGAATGAGCAATCTGACCAACTGGAAGCACAACAAAGGACCAGCAGGAACTTTACTGACAACAACAGAAGATTAAAGGGAATGAACAATTGCATTGAGTGTCTGCTTCAGAATTGCAACTGAAGAAGGCATGCTGCTGGGGGAAAAGAGACCAGAATAAAACAGAAGGATTCTATTCTGGACTAACAAGGACAGAAATCAAGAATGCATTCAGACTAATCTCCTATTTGGGGGACCCAGGACAGGTATACTGCACATAGTTTCATCAAAAGGAAGCTTCAACACTGATCAATACATAGCATTTCCTTTAGAGAGGAAGAATAAAAATATCTTTGAGCTAGGGGGATAATTTCACTGAGAATGACATCTATTGACATCCAGCTTATGATGTCCTTCGGAGAGCTGTAAATATGAGAGGTCTCTAGGAAGAGGAAAGTTGTGACTAGGAAGCAGCAAGATGAACTGGAATTATGCAGAAGTAGCTACAGGAAGCCACATAGGTGTCGGCTGTACGACACCCCACTCAAAAGCAAGGCAAAAGACATAAATCGGCGACTATAAAGAAGAAACATTTACACTGGCTTTAGATTTAAAATAAATGACAGTGGAATTGCCTTCATTGGTGCTGCAAATTCTGCATCTTCCCAGAGCTCTGAGCTGTGTTCTGCATTGTGTCTGCAACCAAAATCAATGATTTCTGAAAGGTGCAATGGGAAGGATTCTCATGTATCTACAACAACGACCTGCATTTTAGCTGCAGGTAATGTTCAGAGAAAACAAATGTGAGATAAACTAGGGTGCAGAAGTGATCAGATCATTTAGAAAAGGTGTATTTGTCCCACTCAGTGAAATCTATTTTCTGGATTTTGCCCAAAAGGGAGAAAATGGTGGCTTAGTCAATGAGCATTTCTGTTTCTAGTACAAACTGTTTTGAGTTAATATCCTTGACAGTACTGGAGAGGGAAATTGTTAGAAAATTGTATTTTAAATATTACCTTTAAGTTTTAAGCATACGTTTCAATAATCTGAGATGAAATAATTCAGCTCTCTAGGTATTAATGATTCAGAGTAAGGATACTAAATTTTAATCAGAATTGTACTTCTCCTTCAGGCTATACCACTTATACAAAACATACACTGTAGTTTAAAGGAAAACCATAAATTTGTTATGATTGCATCAATGTTAGGCAGATTACAACACATTACAAAAAGCATTTAGCTAAAAGTAATGTACAGAAAACTACTAAAGAAAATTCACCAGCACAGATGATCTTAAAAATATATAGTGAGGTAACTCTTCTTTGTAGATAATACAGCATATTGTGTATTTATACTTCTACTGAAAATTTACTCTTATTACTGCTTCTCTCATCTGTTGAAATCTGAAGCTCTGTTCTGCCATTCACATTGAATCAATCTACTCACATTGACTTAATGAAGAGAGAAGAACCAAAAGTACTATTCAACCAGTTTGGACACTGGGTACATAATTTTCAAGAGCAATCAGACTTCCTGAAATAATTTTTCTCCTTTCATCTTCATACAAGAGTGCTATTGTCACAAATACAGAGTATTGAAGGGCATAGTCAACCCTAATCTAATAGAGCATTAGGAATATTGGGTATTTGTTAATTGAATCATTTAGTTATGTAAAAGGAATAATGCACAGATAGGCCATCCTTTGGATCCACAGACCTTGTACACAGCACATGCAAGATTTCTGCAATGCTGAATTTTCAGGCTCTGTGTATTACCAGAATAAAAGAAGGAAAAATAGAAGCTAGAGGCATTTGAAAAGCATGACAGCTCAGAGAAATCATCTGCATACCATCTATATGACACAGCTAGAATAAGTCCAGGAGTGTTCACCCAGCTGCAGCCTAAGGGATCTGTCATGCAGCCAGCTGCTGCTGCTATTTGACATCTGGGATCTGTAACTGGCATTGAAAAGCAAAAAAAAAAAGGAGGGGAAAGAACTGAAGAGTTATGTGAGGTTAACAACAACACAAACAAATTTCCGTATCTCTCCCAACACTAAAGGTATTTCTGAAGAAAGAAGTAAATTTTGTTGCTGAGGATGGAGCCTATTTGCACTGCATGCATACAGCAGAAAAATGAAAGGTCCAACAACTCCTGGCCAATGAATGAAATGAGTGTAACACAATGAAACTCTTAGAAAACTACACCCATACTGCTAAAAGCAGCACCCTATACCCATGTCTGACCAGTAGTTTTGTTACAGCTCCACTTCAAAGATTACCAGGGCTAATTCACACCATGGGGATGAGAACTCCAGGTTAAGGCTGACTCAGTGGTCTCAAGCATTATGCCAAGGATATCCAACTCTCCACAGAGGAAACCTCAGCCTGACTTCCTCTGCCTGCTTAACAGTGCTTACTAGGCATAGAGAGACAGTGAAGTGACTTCCCTGAGAATCAGCACAGCTGGCGAAGAAGAAGCCATCCTGCCAAAGAAATGCCCCTTGCACAAAAGCCTGGATCCACACCAGGGATCAGGTACACAGCATCTATGGGATAATGCAGATGTGTGTGTTCCAGGTTTCAGTGTTTTGCAAATCTCTAAGAAAGACAATAAAACTGTTAATCAGTGCTTCTAGATTACTGCATAAGCTGCAGACAGCCTCCCTGTCTGTGGCCTGAGCACTTCATCAAAGGTTACTCGCTCTGTCTGAAGAGCTTCTCATCCTCATATGACCCCCTCTTCCTCTCATGACTGAGAGCACTTGATATACACATGATTCAGATATGCCTACATGAAATCCCAAGAGCTTTACTAAGTGTAATTTTATAGAAGCAAATTGCCTGCTTCTCTGAGCTGGATCAGCAATGTTTCTCCCTGTCAACCCACAATGCCAGTGAAGCTTTGAACTACCACAGTGACTCTCTGAGAGAGAGACCTCACTGGCAAAGATCATGGGAGAAAATAAAAGACTTCTGTGCCCCTGCACGTGTTTCTGTGGCAGTTTCTATATTTACATCTTTGGGGAACTAACTCTGGGCCAGATTTTGTCACTCCTGTTCCCAGTGAAGAGTATCTCACTGCACAAATAGTCCCAAAGGACTATACTGAGGCAATCTGGATCATGTTGAAGAGCTCTTTCCACTGTTAGAGGTTTATTTTTCTGTCTGGCTCAAAGATGGCTCCAGCTGAACTATTTGTAGCATCCATGGTGGTGGCAGCCTGCAGCGTTTACATGGGAAGGAGCATATCTGCCAAGGGTCCTCTGCTCATGGAAGGGGCAGATGACACTGCTTTGAGCTTGGAGCATCTGCATGAAATAGGGAATGAGAAATGTAATGCACATCTGCATTACACTGATGCTATGCACAGGCACCTCACCAGCAAGTACAGACACAGCACTGGGCAAATCTCTGCAGAACAGACAAAACATTCCAGACAATGAAGACTTGGCCTTTGCTCTTGGCATCAGATAATTTTCAGCATTGTGCTAGCCTGGAAATTCATTTTTAGAAGCTACAGAACTGACAGCTGTATCTAACATGTCTAGATGTTGATACTGTGTACATGTACTAGAAGTGTGCTTCTGTATGAGGCTTGGATGCTGGAGCTGCGGCCATCACACCAGCAGTCTTTCACAGGGGTCAAAGCTTCTTCCTGAGGCAGTAAGAAAAATCCCACTGCATGAAGCAAATATACATAAGGTATATCGAGGCGTATTCATAGGTAACAGGTAGATGAATAGATCAACCACAAACGTAGCTCCTAATATTTATGTATTTTCATTTCAGACATACCTACATTTCTCTGAAATCTTACATAGCAAAGTATCTCATTGATGAATAGTCACTATTTGACACAACTAGAAGACAGTTTGGATGCCCAGTGATTTTACTACGTCTCTAGCTTAAACAAGAAGACACAGGCAGAGGAACTGCAATTGGGAAAAATATCAATTGTTCATGCTTGGCCTTAAGGCAGAACCATCAAATACAATTTTGGAGCCTCAATGCAGATTTTAACTCACAGACCATGTACCCTGGCACATTTACACCAATCAACATCATACGGAAAAGAAAAGTTTCACCACTGGCTCAATTCAGAAGACCCATGGGGAGCTAGAACTGTTCACCAGAAACACAGAGAAATATACAAAAATCCACTGTGTAATTCCAGGATATTCGGGAACAAAAATCCCTGAACACAGTGATGTATTCTTGTTACAAAGATTTATAACTGGCTAAGTTATTGAAAAATTCTGATGGGTCCTTATCTAAACTATTTATTCCACCATAAATAGCACAAATTATTTCATGCCCTTTACTGTTTGATTCAGTGATGCAAGTTCCCCCTGGTCCCCAAAGTAAAATCAAAACTAGACACAGAACAAACTCTTAGCGTTGCAAAGGTTAAGCCTTCCCTTCTGTGCCTGTGATCAATAATGGTCGTGCTCTGGCTGTGTTAAGGTTGGGCTCAAATCCTGGTTGACACATCTTGAGTCCATACAAATTTCACTCAGGTTGAAGGATAAGAGACTGGTTGAGTATGGGTTTTACCCACACTTCTGAGGGCCAGCCTGGCAGAAACGTGGCTAATATTAATTAGTGAGATGGCATGAACGAGTGTGTCTTGAAAAATTAGAAAATTTTCATAAAGAAAGAAAATAATACAAAAAACAAAAATAAAGCTGAGCACAGCACAGAGACAAATCTCCTACTTGCTACAACACCTCAAAAAGCATGGAGTTTCTTTGTTCACTCTCTTTAGTACTTAACAGCTTAGATGGGCTTTTTGGCCCTTGGCCCAATGAGATGAACAACAGACTTTGAGTTACGTTCTCGGAGTCCAATCCACACTTCTGTGCTGGCTCTGAGCCAATTACAATGAAAAATCCACAGAACTTTCCAGCTAACTCCCTAAAATATCTAAAAGTAAACTGAGACTCTTGCCCTATTTGGAAGCGCCAGCTGGAGGTGTAGGAATTGTATCACCACAGGTGAGGGCTGGCATGCAACACACAGAAACTGTAGAAAAGGAAAACTCTTCGGGTTCAGGGGTGCAAAAAAATCCACCAGGTTGGTTTTGGGTGAGGACAGGGGGCAGCTGATAAACATGACCTTGGACCCACCTTGACCTTGTGGGTCCTAAAACACTCCAGCCCAATAGTCTAAATGGATCAAGACACACAAGATCAGTGCCTTGAAAAGCATAAGGAGGGGGAGGTAAGCAGATTTCCTTTTGTTAAAGGCTACCCATGTCAAATGGCTTAACTGGACTGAAGCCAGTTACCCTAGCATACATCTCTTTTGAGTTTGTGTGGAAGTGGTAGGTGTATTATTTGTTAAATTACTCTTCCTTA
>VXBB01006748.1:64158-85530 GCA_013399915.1 Illadopsis cleaveri | reverse complement strand
GAAAGTTGGGGGCTTTTTTCTCCCTTTTTTTTTTTTTTTGTCTTCCCACTGAATTTGAGGCAGACAAGTGATGGTAGTTGCAGAGGGCTTATCCACTGGCTATATTTTTTCAGCTGATGCTTATGGACTGTGAAAATTAAATCATTCCAGTTTGCAAGCAGTGCACAGGAGTGGTCCCTTCTGTTTGAGTCTGGATGCCATTAGCACAGGAGCTGCACCAGCTCTGTGTTTTCTGAAGACTAGCTGCCTGCTTAGCTGCCAGCTTTGAGATAACTGGTTTTCCATGGCTAGGAATCCCAGGTATAAGCCACCATCTGTGTTAACAAGATCCACATAGTCTGCATATTTTCTAGCAGTGTTTTTCATAATTAAACAAAAGTTGACTTTCTTAGTATCACACACAACATTTGAAACATTTTCAATAGAAATGTTAGCACACATATTTTATAGAGGTACTTTTGATAACATAAAAAGGGAAATATTTCTGATTAAATCCTCCTTCACTCCTTAAGCAACCAAACATTATGGGTATCTGTAAGGGAAATTTTGAGGATCCAAAATTATTCTGAACTAAGACCTTGCAGTAGGTCTTTGCTGGCAAAAAGAACTTGAAAATCTGGTCTCTTAATTGCAAATATTTTTTGCTGCAGAAACATCTAATGACACATCAAACTGCTTTCACATGTGAAGTCCCACTGGTATAAACCACATCATGTACCAGTGAATATCCAGCACTGATTTATATATTCTGACTTTAAATCATACTCTCCTTAAGCTCAGAAATATACTTGTGAGAACTCTAGCCACATATCCACTGAAAGAAGCATGCATCAAATAGATCACGAGTTGTCAGGGACCAGGCCCAAGACGAGAGAGATGTGCTTGTTCTTCCTGCAGTCATCATTTTCTGAGTGGATTCTGCCAGGCTTCTCAAGGCAACTCTGCCTTGAGGCAGACTTCCTCTGCAGACAACTTCTAAAAAGCCCCAAGAGTCCACACAGTGTGATGGAAGAAACAGAGCCTGAGGTTTTCTTTCCAGCTGTGTGATCACGAGAACAAGATGGAACCACTGCTGTCAATCATTTCTAGTGTGGGTAAGGAAGATTCGTATAGAACTAAACTGAGTCAATCTCCTCCACCTTTCCTCCCTTGAACTGTTTCCTAATAGGCTCACTGGCNACTATCTATCCACAGCATTGAATCACAGCTTAGTATTTTTTGTAGCATATACATTTATTAGGTATTTCAAAAAGTCAAAAGTAGAATCCCATTGGCTTCAAAGGTTTGAGGAAAAAAGAAAGAAGGGTAAGTTTAAAAATATAAATACAGAATTGGAAGTCTGACCCTCATAAACACCTGAAGTCCATGACAAATCTGGCAGAGTCAGATGCTGTGCACTTCTCAGGCTAATGAGTTATGACAATGAAACAGTGACTATTTTAGAAGTCATCCTTTAAAAATCTCTGATGAGATTTAGAGCAGAGTAATTTTCTGAGCTGGGACATGACACTGATAATCAAATCTCTAAGACAGGTGTGAGAATTTCAAAAAAATCCCTCCATCCTGAACGATAATACTATCTATAGCTTAGAAGTCTCATAACACCATCAACAAATGCATTTTGATCTTTACACATATAGCAGCAGTCAAATGTTTTGCATGTATATAGGGTAGTCACATCCAAGGATATGTTCTGTAATCACTTGGTCAATGTTTGTGAACAAGGCTTTGAGTTCTGTCTCCTCAGAGGCAGCTGTATCTGTCAGCTACACAGCAAATACTGTGATTCTCAGGCAGCTTCAAGAGGTTTTGGTTCCTTTCTCTTGTGAGAGCTTTCTGCATTCAGTCACAGCTTTATATTAGCATTTGTACACCACAGTCATTAAACATGATATTTGTAGCCACCCTTTAAAATTGAAAAAAATCTCTTCCAAAACCTGGCTTAAAAACCCAACGATTGCCACATCGCTTATTAAAGCTGTATTTCCCTACAGCTGTTTTGAGAAGACATGTAGAAAGAGGTAGGTTCAAAGATCTGCACTCACATGGAGCCTGGTCCCAACAACACTGACCAATTATGCCAACAGAGAAAATCTAAGGATATGGTAGTTCAGGCAGCAGAGCTGTGCCTTGTGTGCACAGAACCCAGTGGAGACATTCCACACCTCAGGAGTACTCCCAAGGAGGACACATAGTGCATTATACATCAGCCGTCAGCAAAGAAAAAGGAAAATGCTGGAAGACTTAACCCCGAAACAATCCACCATGATCTGCCTTTCCTTTGGACTATCACAGATACAATAATACAGAGAGAAAACCTAGTGCACTGGCACTCCTATTTTTGGCCAGGGTTCTGAGCAGAGACAGAGAAATAAATAAAAAATTGATGGTTGGGGTTGGAGGAACTAATCTAATGTTGCAACTCTCAACAGCTTAGGCTCTTTGTCTCCTTGCACAAGCAAGATAATGGTCACAGTAGGCTGGACTCAGGGCTGACTTATGTCCTGCTCTCTATCCCAAAGCACATACTGCAGACACTCAGCTCATTCAGAGGAGAGAACAGAGCATCAGCGGCTGAGCCCATCTGTCCCTCTGACTCTGAGGAGTCCTGGCTGCTATCTCAGGTACAGAGAGCTGAACATATGTCCCTTTTCCATGTCCGTCTGAGGAATGACTAAGCTTAGTGTGAAACAAGGAAATATCACATTTCCCACAGAGCTGAATGACAGGAGGATCCAACCCTTTAATTGCACCAGATTGTGACGAGATTTAAGGCAACATCTTGGTCATAAATGTTAAATATATTGCCAAGACATGGTGCCTGTGGACCAGTACCTAGAGAAAACAGGGTATGGGAAAAGTGACAGCCTGCAAAGGCTTGTCAGGATGACACGCTTCTCCATTAGCCAAAAGCAGAGTTTGAACTTGCTTCGAAATCAGGTGACAAACCTCCCCCAGAGCATGGGATAACACCCAGACCCCTGATGCATTACAAATTAAATAAGCAGACCTAATTTCATCATCAGGTCAGCTTATCTGGCCTTGAATGACTGTTAGATGTCAATATGTCAACCTCACAGGAACTTACCTTAGAAGCTAAGTGCTGCCTGCACCTTTCATTAGTGGACTAAGGCAGTAGTCCATTCTTCACATTTAACTGATTTCACCACTGCATACCAAAACACCCTCTTTTCCTTCTGACCATCTTTTCTGCTAAAGTGTCCTTAGTGAATAAACTGAAGGTTGTGCTTGACTTTTAATTCACATGCCAACAATACAGCAGTATCTGATAATAAGAGAATAACCAGAAACTGATATGAAAGAAAGATCAATTTACTATCAATACAGCTTCAGATGAGATAAATATACAAATACCAAATTAATTTTATTAAGAGATGGCATGCAGATAAAAGTTGTATTTATGGTCAAAGAAATTTTATTGTCCTAATAATGTATTCATGAGGTGAAAGTGAAGACACGGGTTGAACGTGACCTAAGTATTTAACTTCAACTCAGAACTGTGTAATTAACTATGTTAATTAAGGTCATGCCAAAACGAGGTTAGGCACAGCTGGAAATAGAAAGTACATTCTAGTAATTGAGAGATTACCCACCAATAAAAGACAAACAAATAAGCCCTGCCAAGTTACATTGCATATTTCAAGTTTCCATGGGTATGTTTTATTTTCTTTCTGTGCAGCTATTCCCTCTGTAGTCTTAGTTTATGAGACCAAGGGCATTGTACCTTGAGAAGAAGTGCTAAACAGCTTTACTTGAAATACAGCTGTTACTCTGCCACCACACTTTTTGTTTGTTCCCGTGATTGGAAGCATGTTAGTTAATTCTCAAAACAGTGTAAGAGAATGGAAAGTTAAGCTAGGACCTAGCATTTATCTTAACATTTGTCTTTTCAAAACATGCTTGCTTTTGATTTGTCACATGAAACTCAGGACCTGTATGCTGTTTCCTTCAAAAAAATAGGAGACGGTAAGTAGTATAATAATAAGTATTTTGGAGAAAATATTTTGGAGTAGTTTTCTCTCCATCTGTCTTAAGAGAGAAGGCTAACAATTGGAGCAGCTAATGTGCCAGTAAGACATGGCAAATAAAACTCTGGGATTTGGGACATAAATACTAAAATAACCCCTTCCCACTACTGCAGCTCCGGTGATGGGTCTTTTTCTGAAACAGTATTCATGATGATCTCCATCTGCTTGGGGCAACAGCATATTCAAAGACAAGGGCAGTAAGCATGAGTCATTAACCAAATTGCTCTTGTATATATGTACACTGAACACCCACGGGCCAAATTACACAGAAACAGATAACCTATCACTTGTTCTAATTCAGTGTAACATAATAGCAGAAAGGTTTGCAGGGTGGGAATATCTCATTGTGAAAAACAAGTTTTAAAGAATTGGTGACAGACAGCTATACATAAAATTGAAGGCTATATACAAAACCTGTAATAAATACAGGGTTTAGCTTTTAGAACTAGATACTGAATTACCTGTACACAGCATTCCTACCTTTCCAAAAAGAGCGTATATAGTAATCCACCAGAGCTACGTAAAGTCCTGTCAACACTCATATGAAGGAAACTATCTATTCTATGATCATACAATCATAAAGTTGAAGCATCATAGATCAGTTTGAGTTGGAAAGGACCTTTAAAGTTCATTTAGTCCAACCTTCCCTGCAATAAGTAGGGGCATCTTCAATTAGATCGGGTTTCCCAGAGCCCCTTCCAATCTGACCTTGAGTGTTTCCAGTGATGGAGCATCTACCGCCTCTCTGGGCAGTCTGTTCAGGCATTTCTCTATCCTCAAAATAAAAAATATCTTCCTTTTATCTAGTCTGAGTCTACATTCTTTTAGTTTAAAACCATTAACTCTTGCACTATTACTACAGTCCCTACTAACATCTTTCTTATAAACTCCCTTTACATACTTGAAGATTGACACAAGATCTCCCTGGACAATTGTTTTGTTATCATCTCTCCATTCCTGCTACTGATTCTCAGAGAGAGACATCCATTTTTCAGAATGCAAATATCTGACACATATTCTGACTGATTGGTTGTTGTTGTTGTCTACATCTTGGGACCGTTAAGGTGCTTTTTACGTCACCTAATAAGTCATTTGCAAAGAGCAGCAGTGAGTGTTCTGCCATGCACCTGCATCTTGGACTTTGGCCCAGCCTATGCACATGCAGGAGGGCAAAGCAAGGATGAGCAGGAAGGCATGCACATTCATGGAAGCAGCAGTTGAGGACAGGAAGGGGAAGCGCAGTTACTGTGCCAGGCACCATCCTTATCCAGAGTTCCTTCTGCAGTATAGCTCACCAGAAGTGTCCCATTGAGAGACGGTCTAATGGCATGGCTTGGCAGCAGGCTGCAGTGTTGCTATCAGGAGGATCCTGAGCCAGAGATCATGTACAAAACTGCCATAGAGGCAGCACATCTCCAGACCCTTTCCAGATCAAAAGACTATGCACAACAGCTTGAACTTGAGACATGGGCTGTGTCTGGGCTCCCAAAACAGGAGAAGGCCAATAAAATTCACATAAGAGCAGCACAGTGCAGATGCTCTGAAGTGCCCATGAAGGAGCAGAACATATAATGAATGCAAGAGCATATTACTGACTCTAACATTGCAGTGCTTGTCCATCTGCAGAAACATCCAATAGCAGGACAAGATTATTGTTGCCTGACAGACACGAAAAACCACACTCACACCATCCAGTTGTGAGAACGAGAAAGAAGGAGGAAGTTTATTTCAAGATGAGGGTTTAAATAGCTTTTAGGGTTTGATCAGGGATTGGGGGATGAGGGTGACACCTCTCTGACCCCACTGGTCAAACCAGAAGTCCATCAGTTTGTCCTTCCTCAAGGAAGGAATGCATGATTTACAAAACATCACTCTTTTTTTTGCGTTACAGTACATGAGAAAACTCCAGTACAGAATGTAAACATCAGAAGGCTGAAAAATCAGAGCGACAGATTATTTGGAGGAGTTACTGCTTTTCTGTTTGTTAACACAGAAGGCTGGTATTGTCAGGGCTAAACTTTGTATGAGTCTTCAGACACAAAAATGTCTTAGCTGTCCACTACATAAAGCAACTGAGACTAAAAGTCTATGAGTAACGGCAAGAAAATAGCACTGCACAAGAGTGCTGATGAACTCTTGTGTTTGGTTCTGGGCAACAATCTTGAAGTAGACTGAAATTAAATTGGAAATAAACATGATGAAGAAACAGAGTGAGGCCTGCCTGAGCTGAAAGGCCTGAAGGACTGGAATTGTTTAGCTTAGCAAAGTAAAGATTGGAGAGGGTATGTTCACTCTCTGTAAATTTACAGGGGCTAAACATCAGGGCAAGAACAAAATCATTTGTGGAAAAGCAGAGTGTTGGCACAAGAAGTGGCTCAAATTGGTTTTGAATATATCTACGCTGGCTTTTTGAAGTTTTTCTAACAATGGGTGTGAAGCTTATTTAAAAGGTGAAAGGAGTATAAAATCCTAAGGTACTTTTATGTTTAGATTCAAGAAATGTCTCAAAGTATCAAGGTTGCTTAAGACTACTGCTTAAGATTACGAGAGACCAAGACAAGAAGGGCAAAGGTACGGTCTGCATTTTACATTTCTTGTCAGGCTCCTCTGTAAGCCATTATTCAGCAATAAGTGGTCAGACTGCACAGTTTGTCAAAGTTCCTGTTACTTATGGCTACTTAATGCATGCAAATACGTAAATGCAGTAAGCAGAAGTCAGTGTGATGGGTATAGTCAGTGTAACGTGATGGTCAGAAAGGGACCAGTGACCAAGAGCATAGATACTAATTCCATAAATGCTCTAATTTTCATTTTTAAAAGTTGTCCATCCACAAGGCTGGTTGTGCTCTTTCCTTTTTAGGTAGTGCATTTCAACATTTTACTCCTTTTTGCAGTACACCATCTAAATAATGAGGTGATTGGTGACAGCCAACATGGCTTCACTGAAGGCAAATTGTGTCTAACAGATTTGGTAACCTTCTATGATAAGGTTACTGCAGTAGTGGATGAAGAAAGAGCAACAAATGCCATCTACCTGAACTTATGTAAAGTATTTGACAATATCCCACATAACATCCTTGTATCTAAACTGGAGACACATGGATTTTCAGATGGAACAATTGTTGGATAAGAAATTGGCTGGATGGTCTCACTCCAAGAGATGCAGTCAACTGCCCAAGTGAGAATCAGTGGCAACTGCTGTTCCTCAGGGCCCAGTACTGGGACCACCACTGTTTAAAATCTGTCAGTGCCATAGTGGGATTGAGGGCACCCTCAGGGAGTTTGTCATTGGCACCAAGATGTGTGGTGCTGTCAAAACACTGGAGGAAAGGGTTGCCACTCAGAGGGACCTGGACAGGCTGGAGACGTGGGCCTGTGTGAATCTCATGAAGTTCAATAAGGCCAAATACCAAGTCCTAGAGACGTGAAGCTGACAGCTGTAGCACCTCTACTATGAAGAGAGGCTAAGAGAGTTGGAGCGTTAGCCTGAAGAAAAGAAGGCTTTGGGGAAACCTTGCAAAGGCCTTTCAGTACTAAAGGGGGCTACAAGAGAGACGTTTCACAAGGGCAAGCAGAGACAGGATGAGGGTGAACAGCCTTAAGCTGAAGAAGGCTAGATTTTGATTAGATACGAGGAAGAAAGTCTTTACTGTGAAGGTGGCAATGCACTGGCACAGGTTTCCTGGAGAAGTTGTGGATGTCCCATCCCTGGAATTGTTGGATGAAGCTCTGAAAAACCTGGTCTAGTGGAAGGTGTCCCTACCCATGGCAGGTGCATTGGAACTAGATGATCTTTTAGGTCCATTTCAACCCAATTAATTCTAAAATTCTATGATTTTATTATCTACTTGGTTAAAATTGCAGACATGCTCTAAAAGACAGTAAAAATAATAATTTTAATAGGCAGGTTGATCCTATTGAAGTCCTAAGGAAACCAATGTACAAGTATTTGAGCTTGTGATCTTATGAAAATAAAGAGATGCTTGGAACTATTGCAAATAAAAGGGGAAAAGAAGATCACATAATCAGCTGAGAGATGGAGAAGGGAAATGTGTCTTGAAATTTGCTTTTTAAAGAGAGCAAATACTCAAAGAGAACCCGCAGTCACTAACATTTGCACAACACCAGTCAGAAAAGTCTGGCAGTTTTTCTTATTTTCTAGTAAGTTTGCAATGAGATAGGTGAGTTGCAAATGTCAAATAGTGTATTACAACAAAAACTCTCCCAACAGAAGAGCTGAGTAGTGGCTCAGCACTAGCCCTTCAGTGCTCTCTCCCAATAAATGCTAGCAAGATTCAGCCCTCCACTATACACAGAAAAAAGGACCTAGCCATGAAGCATGTCAGATCTAGTATATCCTCAAAAGAAGTAGGTGTTATGTTCCAATCTGGATGATTCATGTAGGACTGCCTGACCCAGTTTCGGGTCCACACTTGCTTGGGAAGACATGCAAAAGAAAAGAGACATTCTGCAGTACGTTCCCAACCAATGCTGTTCAAATGGATATCCCACTACTCAGGCCAGGCAGTCCAGATCAAATTTAGGACATGCAGGCCACAGCATTCCTTTCTATGCTTTTGTCTACTGATGGCAGCATGCACAGATCAGGATAGCCTGAAGATCTCTCTGTGGTTTTTAACAGACTTTCAGCTGGAACCAGTGTGGCCTTTTCTGAATAAATGATGGCATGAAGAAGAATATGCTTTGCCTTAGGATCACCCAGATTATGCTTGTAGGCAGGAAATATACTGCTCTGCTGCAAAGCTATAGCAGCAAAGCTACCTAGAAATTGGCATGCATCTAACATGTGCTCTAACACACACACACAGAGGGCTGTTCTGGTTCTGTGGGCCAGACTGAAAACTATTTTTGCACATGCAAGGCAATCTTTTGCTACGGGGAGAGATCAGAATACAACCAGCATGCAACAGCATGCAGTCTTGCCCTGTTATTCAGACCCATTCTCTAAATTTCTATCATCCCATGGATAGGGTTCAGTAGAGGGCACCTTCACTCTACAGAGAAAAAAGAGTTGAGAGAAGAACAGGAAGTGAAAGAATCCTGTTCCACAACTGGTGACATAAAAATTAATGTTTCTTAGCCAGTCACCACAGAAATAAACTTTACCTAGTCAATAGGTAATTTCCTAACACCGAAGCTGAGTGTTGCATTTGACATGCCTGGGGGAATGGATGGCATAAAGAGGGAGGACCTGGACAAGTCCAGAGGTGGGCCTGTGAGAACATCATAATGTTCAACAAAACCAAGTGCAAGGTGCTGCACCTGGGCTATGGCAAACCCCAGTACCAACACATGCTGGGGGGTGAACAGATGGAGAGCAGCCTTGTGAGGAGGACTTTTGGCTGCTGGTGGATGAGAGGCTGGATAAGCCCCGGGCATGTGCATTCACACCCAGAAAGCCAAACATGTCTAAGGCTGCATCCAAATAAGTCTGAGCAGCTTCTGTGAGATCCCAGCAGGAGTACAGTATCCAGCTGCGAGGTCCTCAGTACAGGAAAATCACAGAGCTGCTGGAGCAGGTCCAGAAGAGGGACACAAAAATGATCAGCAGGATGAAGCATCTCTCATAGGAGGAAAGACTGAGAGAGTTGGAGTTTTTCAGATTGGAGAAGGGAGGTGTACAGGAATGCATTATTGTAGCCTTCTGGTAACTAAGATGGGCTTGTAAGATGGAGTCAGACTTTTTAGTAAGGCCTGCAGAGATAGGAAAAAGAGGTAATTGTTTTAATCCAAAGCGCAGATAGATCCAGACTAGATACAAGGATGGAAATTTCACAGTGAGAGTGACTGGAAAGCTGCCCAGTGAAAAAGGACCTGGGAGTGGTGATCAACAGTGGCTGAACATGAGCCCAGGTGGCCCTTCAGAAAGGGGTGGACCTGTATCCTGTACATGATTAGGTAACATTTTCTCTCATGTCCATCTTGAAACTATGAGGCATTAAAGGGTTTTTATTCAAGTTTCAACAGCATGATGAGAAAGTATCTTCAACCAGATGCCCATGCCTCTTTCTCCAGAAGGCTGTTCAAGGCCAACTTCATCCATATATTTAGGGAATGAGGCAACTCACAGCATGTGCTATACCTTCTAAGATGAGCCATGTTTTTATGGCAACCCAGATTTTCTCAGATCCCTTTGGATTATTAATGATCACAAATCGCTGAGGTGAAAGTCCTCAGCAGCATTTGCACAGAGGCTATCTCTTTCCTTACTAGGTCATTAAATGTGACAAACAACATGATCTCCAGAATACGCTGACTTCCAGCTTGAGAAGCAGCTGGCCTTTTTTAGCTAGCTGTATTGTTAACCCGACTCTAATTTGTAAGAAGACTTCTCCTAATCTTGAGGCTCTTTTTCCAACTGTCTAACCAGCAACTGTCTAACTCTGGAAGCCATGACCTTAGCAGCATGCAGGCCAGTTATATGAAAGAGGCAGAGCTGTGAAAACAGAAAGCCATTCCTGCCATGTGTGAGGTTACCCAGTAAAAACTTATAAGGAGCACTGTTTCTTCCCAAAGTGCACAACTGTCAGCAAGTCTGAGACACATACATATGGTCTTCCAACAATGTGCTAGAATTATTACCTCATTTTAGTCTCATAACAACTACGCTTTTGTGTACATTAGAGCCAGATGCAGGATTCAGGTCAGCACTTTCTACCTGAAGTATAAATTACTTCTGCAGGCTTCATTTGCTTTCTTACTACAACAAAGCATCACATCAACACTACAACATAGCATCAACTAATTTTTCTTTTTAAAAATGCGTGTTTTGGGCCAAAGCATCCTCCTTTTGCTCACCAAGGCAAATATAGAAGGGCTGGAAATTGAATACTGTTTTAAATAAATGCTGAAGAAAAAACATCAACTGAATTATATACAACACCTCTGGATCAAGGGAACAGGACTTCAGTTTAAAGATCATAGATTGCTAATTTTGCATATGTATGCAAGTATGCCACTAAGTTTCACCCATCATCCTCCTACATTTAAAGAACATTAAGTCTGCAGATTCAAGCACTTAAAGGCAAAGATAACAAAAGAATAGAGTATGCCTGTTAGCTTTAATTCAACCCACTCACATGTGTGAACAACCATTAATCCTAGTGAGGTGGCTGTATTTTCAAGACAGATAGCAAAAACTTCAGACAATTTCAGAAGGAAACCAGAAGACTTTTCAGTTTATATAACATTATGGAAAAACCAGATTTCTCTCTTTGTTTTCTACTTTTGATAGAACTGTTTTCCCTTAGTCCTTAAATAGATACTCAAATATTTTCACGTGTTCTGGAAAGGATACGATTCATATTCAGCAGTGCAAAGAATATTATGTGTAACAGGCTCAGGTTCAAAAAGTTCAGGCAGGTATTGAATGCTGAGAAATTAGTCTTCCTATAAATGCTGAGTGACACCAGCATCAATAAGGCAGTCAGGAAAAGATGTAATGAGCCTTGTGGAAAAGTTTGACAGTTCAAATAAATGATGATAAGATGTTGCTTTCAAAGGTAAGTGTTCCCATTTCTTCTTTGAGACATTTTGCTGGAATGCTGCTTTTGAGAAGTATAGAAAATAAAGCATTAATATTCTTCAAAGGGAGATTAAAAATTAATTCAGCTATTAAGCACTGTGTACCTCCCAGGCAGATTTTATGTAAGTGACATTCTGAGCTTCAAAATTTGGGAGGATATTATAATTAATATGTAACTCTTTAAATGTATACAGTGAGAAATTAAAGACCTTGCATAAAATTCAGAAGACAAGATAACATCTTCTGCTCCTAATTCGGTCTTTAGGGATAGTTAAATGAGTTTTCCCTTATTTTCAACAGCTTTTCCTCACTACTTAGACCACAAATTCTGTACTGGCAGATACTGTATGTCTTTAAAGACCTAATCCAATGAGAATGCACTCTTGTTTGGGAGATGCAGAGGCAGTATGGTGAACATGGATGAAAACTGTGAATAAAAATAGTGCCATCAGTGGGATGTTCTATGTCACCTACACTTGAACTTCTAGATTCTGCTTAGGAACTGTTTCATCACTGTGTAGCAGAAAACATACATAATGGAGGCATCCAAATAATAGATTCATAGAATGATTTGAGTTGTAAGGGACCCTGAAGGTCATCTGGTTCCAATCCTCCTACCATAGGCTGGCAAACTTTGCGCTAGAGCAGGTGGCACAAAGGCCTATTCAACTGACCTTAAACATTTTCAGGGATGGGGCATATAAAGATTCTCTGGACAACCAGTGCCAGTGCATCACCACCCTCACAGTAAAGAATTTCCTCCTAATAGCTTATCTAAATCTACCTTCCTTCAGCTTAAGGCTGCTTTCCCCTGATCAGTACATGACCGTGTAAAGAGTCCCTCTTCAGCTCTCTTGTTGCCCCC
This sequence comes from Illadopsis cleaveri, assembly GCA_013399915.1. Taxonomy (NCBI): domain Eukaryota; kingdom Metazoa; phylum Chordata; class Aves; order Passeriformes; family Timaliidae; genus Illadopsis; species Illadopsis cleaveri. Next base: position 73,070 of record VXBB01006748.1, on the reverse strand, counting down.
TTTGCATACTGGAAGGCTCCTATAAAGTCTCACTTGACCTTCTCTAGGCAGACTNAAGATGATGGTGATGACCATAACTGTGGGAAATAAGAAAAGCCTTACAGAATAAGAATTTTTTTCACCTTTGTTAAATCCTGTTCACTTCTGTTCACTTTTGTTAACCTAAAAGCACTCTGAGAAGGGTTCAGCTGCGCGTTGCATGGCTGAAGGGTGGGTTGGTAGTTGCCTGGTGCGTAAGGCAGTGCTTGGCTGGGGAGATGCATGGACATCACATGATCAGAGAGCTGGTTGGGCGAAGGGACATGTGAACAGTGACACTGCAGTGGCAGACAGCCAGTGTGTGCTTGTTTCAGTTAAGTTTTGGTTAAATTTAGGGTATAAAAAGGCTTGGTTTGTTACAAAAAAAAATCTTCTTCTGACCAAGCAAGTAGGCCTGTGTGTCTTTGTTCCCCATTGCTGTGGCAGACCAGCTACAACTGTGTCAGTCTTCTCTCATTGGAGATGTTCTCCTTCTTTCTGATCATCTTCGTGGCCTCTGGACTCACTCCAACAGGCCCACAGGTCCAACATTTCTTATGTTGATGACCCCGGGGNATCTACCTTCCTTCAGCTTAAGGCTGCTTTCCCCTGATCAGTACATGACCGTGTAAAGAGTCCCTCTTCAGCTCTCTTGTTGCCCCCTTTGCATACTGGAAGGCTCCTATAAAGTCTCACTTGNTGGATGCAGGGTTCCAGCTGGGGTCTCACCAGAGCAGAGGGGCAGAATCCCCTCCCTCCTCTGCTGCCCACGCTGCTTTGGATGCAGCCCAGGATACAATTGGTCTTGCAGACTGAAAATGCACATTTGCTGGCTAGACCACACAGCTTGGTGTCGGTGGCAAACATGCTAAGGGTGCCCTTGATCCCACTGTCCATGTTGTTGACAAAGATGTTGAACAGCTGTGGTCTCAGTATGAACTTGCATTACTTGGACACGCAAACACACAAAAAGCCTGCATTGTTTTCTAATTGTGTTTCAAAAGGCCATCACACTAAGAAAAATATTACAGAAAACAGCTCAATTTTAGAAGCTGAAGTAGGAAGTGAACTAAAAAAGAAATTATACCTATCCTTTCTTTTTCTTACTTTGCAGTAACATCAGAGAGTTATGAATGGGAGCTATGGAGACTGTGGAAATGAAAATATATTATTATCCTGCACAGCTCACAAGAAAGGACATTGCATTACCGCAGTGTTCTGGAGGATTTTTTTTTTCCAGTGTGTGTTCAAGTCCCCTTACACAGGAAACAGCCTCTGAGCATGAAACACCATTTATCACTTCAATGTCAGCACCTTCTCCACAGCAGCACAACACCTTCTCTACATTTCTGCAAGGAATTGTCAGTGTGTCAGACAGCTGAAAGAGGGTGTCAGGGGCACCACTGTTTCCCCCAGGTGATGGGGAGGACCGTTCTGTGGCTACACAAGCTTGACTCCTGCTACCCTCTGAGAGCTGCTTCTTCCCATATTAGCCTCAGTGCAGTCAGAAGACACTCCAGCAAAGCTGCCAAATGGTATGACTGGGAAATAACATACCATTTGTGAGGAAGCAGTGAGTACTCAGACGGCTTTGGTCGGTGCCCAGGTATGATGTATAAGAGCAGGGCTTGTCCTTGCAGGGTGCTAACTGCCCCACTCATCTAAGCACTTGCTGCCAGTGGCATAAATGTCAGCCAGCCTCATTATTGGTGTCTCTATACAAAATGTGTGGCACAAAAATTGAGGAGCTGTATCCCTCTCACTCCCTTGCCTTTTAACCAATTTCTGCCTTTGCCTAGGTAAGCAAACCAATTTAGGATGACAGGTTTTATGGTGTAATAGGCTGCTGCTATAACAAATCTTGTCTTTCAGAAAAGGTAATAATTGCTGCTACTGCTTCTGCCACCAGTAATGAAAAGAGGAGTCTGCACAGCTCCTTTGTCATTATAACATGTACCATTCTTGAATTCCTCTATGTTCTTCAACAGCAGAATAATGGGGAAAAATAGTTTGCTTTATCAACACGTAGAAGTCATCCCTTTCCAGAATTCTGCTTCACAGATAAAGAAGAGACTTTTGTGTTTGCAGCAATATTAAAAGATGCTCTTGCAGGCATCTTTGCATTCCCATGATAGAGTCAAAAATATCTCAGCCTGCAGTTCATTCTCGAACAAGCAGCTGGCCCCACTGAACTTTGAACTTATTCTAATATGTTGTATGCATAAAGGACATTCCTGAGCAAAGCAAGGTTGGGGTTTGGGTTTTTTTCCCCATGAAACAATAAGTCTCTGGTTGATTTTAAAAATGAAGAATTTAGGCTATGGTGTTACATTGTATGCTATTTTTCCAAACAGATCTGAAAAAAAGTGGCATCCTCTTATTACTATTTACTAGAAGAACTGCTTATCATTATTAATTTTGTTTCTGGTGCCTTCTGTAGGAAACTACTGCAGTTAGAGCTAGAATTCAATCAAAATGTAGATCTGAGCCTTTTCAGTTTCTAAATCATGTAAAATCCAGATGCAAATTATGGAACTGGGCTCACTATTTGAAAAAATATTTGGAGCTTCTGCTATCAGTATTTTACAAAAATTAAAGTCAGCCTGTATTTCATCAAAATGTTCAATTTCAGTGGTGTTTTGAGTCCTCATATAAACTTGAAATTAACTTCCGTACTATCAGAAAAATTAGTTCAGTTTCAAATACTCTTACAGTTCAGGTCAAGCACATCTAGCCATGGTAGGCATGAGAAATTTTACCATTTTTTGTGCTAAAAAGTGGCCAGGTGGGAAGCAGAGACAGAATGGACACAGAGTGATGGGTAATTTCATTCTCATTATTCACGCACTCAGGGACTGTATCTTTAAATAGAAATCATGAGGAAATTGCTCTTGGTGACCTCTACAAACAGCAGGTCTGTGTCAGTCTGTACAAGATGCATAAATATGCTCTTGTCTGTTGTATGCCCCTGCTGACATTATAACCCTAAATATTGGAAAACTGTGCAGGATGCCACATGATTTGCTTGTTCAAAGCTGATGCTGTACTTCAGGGTATTGCAAATTTGCCTTGTGTAGGACTTCTTTTTGCTATTGTCTGGCACCAGGCAGTATCAGTTCTGCTAAGAAAGAGATTTGCTGGCATTTCTGCAAATAAATTGAATGCATTTCTCTCATGCATGTCTATAATTTCCCTAGATTTTGCCTAATTTGGGAAGGAGGTTTGCATACTGTAATCATAAAGCCTGAGCTTTTACCTTCTCAAGTATGACACATATGCATCATATTACTCTGAGATCACTACATCAAAATTACATGCAAACTTAATATGCACCTCCGGGAGATGACAAAGAAAATACACTTTAAGATGCAAGTTCTTTGCAAAGAGGAGCACTCACTAGTCTGTAGTTTACAGAAATCAAAGAAATCTTGGTCAACCTGCAGGTGTTTTGAACTAAATCATGCAGAGAAGCCACTGTTTCTCAGCCAAACCTATCTCGCATTCCCTCCCCCTATCATGGCAGATAAATCTTTCATCTTTTCTTTCACTTAAATTAAGATATATTGTTTTGCTCAGGCTGGTACATCAAAATCCTTGTGCTTACATTTAGCTCCAGGTAAATTGTGGCTGACAGGATTAATCCAAGCAATACCCTTAATTTGGACATTCAAACACAAACTGACAAACAGGAGATTCCTCCTGACTTTCATGAAACACATTTTACTGTGAGGGTGACTGGGCACAGGCACAGGTCGCCCAGGGAGGTTGTAGAGTCTCCATCCTCGAAGATACTCAAAAGCTGTCTGGACATGTTCCTGGGCAATCAGCTCTAGCTTGAAATGGGGGATGGGATCCTATGACCTGTGGACGTCCCTTCCTACCTCAGCCATTCTGTGATTCTGAGGGCTTGACTGTGCTAGCACATTGATCTTGTTCACTAACAGAATTTCTTCCATTTGACTAGCATGACCTTGGGTCTGTCTGCACATCTCAGTGGAGCAAGTCCCTTTTTTTGCCATTGTAAACCACTTCCAGCTGCAAACAGAGTGTCCCCATAAATAGATTTCTTTAAAGCATCTGCCTGACATAGCACAACTAATCAACTCTTATGAAAGAAGGTGCAGAAAAACCACGATTAAGCAAAGATAAGGATGTAATTACTCTTTTTCAGGGTGTCTCCTTATCTTGCTTCCCATCTGCTGTCAAGAAAAGAACGAGTGAGGGATGACTGCAGAGAATAAGTGTTCTTGCCAGTGAATGCTAAAGCAGCAATGCTAGGCTGTGCAACAGCAGGAGCTTCCTGTATATGTGGTAGTTTCCTGTCGCTCATCTTATTGGAAGACATAACACTTTGCTTTTTCCTCTTTCTAAAGAACTTGGTCATGGTGGACTCAAAGACAAAATAAAAGTTGGAAAGTGGGTGAGACCTGCCCTCCTTGGAGAAAATTCCTTATGTGTAACCAAGGGCAGGAGAGACTAACTGTTCTCAGGTACCTGAGTCTGCTTCCCACTCTGCAGCAGACCAAATATAACTCTGCCTTTGGAGACAGTGGTTGGAGATACCATGAAGAACACTCTCCAGTCCTCAGAGGCACAATTCTACCAATCCCAACTCCTTGTGTCCACGTAACACCAGGATATGACCCTGTCCATCTCCCTGTCTTGCTCAAAGCTCACAAAGCACTGGGAGGGACCAGTAGAAATGAGAGATTACCTGCTTTAGAAGGACTCAGACCAAAGTCCTGTCCTGGCACAGTTACCTGTGACTCAGTGCCTAGGTGTTACTTTATGTACAATTTGTGTCCCTGGTAAGAACTAGAGGCATTTCTTGGTCGACTATGATGACACAATGGGGAAAGCCAAACTCTTCTAGGCGTCCCCCTGAGCCCTTCATTCAGTCACATTTTTTCTTTAGCTGAGGGTGCAGAGGCAAGCTGTGCACTTATTTTAAATACCTTTGCTTGTATAACTCCATTCTACTACTCTTTCTAGCAGAAATCGCCCAATAGCAACAATGGCTTTTGTTTCCTTTGCTTGAGACTTGACTCAGATAGCCTTCCTGTTCAGAACAAAGTCCAGTCCATCAGTGTCATCTCCACTCAGTTATCTGGAGCAGCAGGCTACATTTTCAGATGGGAAACAGGTTAAAGTAGCAATCAGTCAGGACTGAGCTTTGGAGCTTCCAGGAGAACACCTGGATAGTGACACTTCATCAACTGTAGAAAAGCTATTAATCCAACTTTGGCCTTATGGCAGGAACAGTGGTAGTTGTCTAGCATTCATGTTACTATCCAAAGAGGTCTGGGAGGGAAAATATACTTCAAATCAGAGTCACTTACCTCTTGTGTGATTATTTGGAGTAAAGCAAGGCTCCTTTCCCCTTAGGGTCCTATTAAACACCGGAAACAACAGTCTTTGCTATCACAGGGCTGATAACTTCTTTTCCACTTTGCATTTTAGAAGCAGCAGGCAGCAATTATCTCCACTCTTTGTTTATTGTCAGTTTAATTTCTCTTGTCTTCTGAAGACTTCTGTAGCAGAAAAATGCTGAGACTACAGGAGGTGCAGAAAAAACAGCCCTGGTAGATGAGTAACCTGTGAATTTATCTGGTATGTTTCCTAGTTTGGTCACAAATTCTCAAACTCTGTGTAGGAAACATCCTGCCAGACTGACAGACTGCGAAGGTGCAGATGAAACAGATCTCTTTTTGTCTTGAGTCTTTCACCCAAATGAACTGGAATTACTTCAAAAATTCCTTGCTTCGTTTTTGGGGTGGCTTTCCCTGAATACTGGAATGATTGGTTTACTGCTGCTAATACTTACAGACAGTGAATTTCAAAGTCTTGTAAGTATTTCCTGGAAACAGACACAGAGTACAAATAAATTTGCATAGTTATATTTGACTTTGCAGATTGATCAAAACTGATTATCAGGGCTGGGAGGTAAGGCCTTCACTACAGTATAAAGGTGACACATCTGACTCAGACTTTCACAGTGGAGATGCAAAATTGCCATTGTTGGGACAGAAGCTATACATGTGAACCAAGCTAATGAGAAAAAAAAAATTGTCAGCTATGGGCAATAGTAGAAACTAGGTGAAGGCAAAGCAGTCAAAACAGTGTCTTGCACAAAACATCTTCAGATATAGTGTCAGTGTTACCTAGTAAACACACAGTACTTGAAACTCAGATGGGCTCACTTTCCTTCAATTAGCAGCTAGAGTCATTACTGCAAGTGTGAGGAATATAAACATAAGAAAATAAGAGAATGAACTCACTTAATGACTTACTCCCTGTGAATTATTTATTTGGCTCAAAAAATAGCCACAGTTTTGCTGCACAAGGGGAAATTTCCAAAGTCATTCCACAAAAGCTGCTTACTAATTCCTCGATGAAGATGGAGCCTGCAGTGAGAGGGTAAAAAGCAGAGCCAGTGTAGACTACTTAGGAAACTTCAGGTGAAATGCTGACTTAAGCAAATTTTGCCATCAGCTTCAGAGATATTGTTTCCCTTTCAGTTCAGCAATGATCATAGCTGTCTAACAAACAACTGGTGTTCAGGTATTGTAGGCAAACATGTCAGTCTTTATACATGTCTTTCCAAAGCCAAGGCTGATATCTTTGCACAGCTGCCTGTGCATATGCAGCCTCTGTGTGATGCTAATGTGATCGGCAAAATTTACGTGTGTATTAGAGCCTGATCCTGCAGAGCACTGTGGCCTGACTCCACAGAGCATTTAAACCTGTGCTACATTTGCGCATCCAAGTCGCCAACATGGAGCAGGTATTTAGGTGTTTAATTGGACCACAGTGAGGAGACCACTGCGTTGTAAAAGAAGCCCTGACAGGCCATATACTTTAACCAGCAGAGCAACATATTTGGTAACTTTGAAACAACTGGAGCAAAACTTTGAAGTATCTTAGGCCAAGAAAACACAATGGAGTTTACCTTGGTTTTTATTAAGAGGAAACTAGGAATCATTCCAACAGACATTTTAGAGGATGTGCCAGAAACACATAGCAATGATAACATATGTTGTAAGGTTAAAAAATTAAATTTAAGCATGATATTCAGCCTTCTCTTTTCAAAGATTAATCTCACATCCTAGTCTTCCAGATTATAATTGATATAATCCAATTAGAATAAAAAGAATTAAAGTAGATGTTGTTGCTGTAAATATTGTCATTATGATTCTAAACAATAGAGTGTTTCTTTTAACCACAGATCATAGAGGGATGAAGAACTGTGCTGCTGAATCAGTTTAATAAGAACCCCCATTTTTCTGCTTGCTTTGAATAAAAAACATCAAAAAGATAAAACAGCCTCTTGAAAGTTAACACATGGGAGTTCACCGCTTAGGAACAAAAGGATAGACACCCTCTACAGCTGGGCTGTTTCCACTGCACTGTTTATGTAAGGAAAGCTTCAGTCAACTTACCAAACTACCTTAAGTCATCATGCTTAATATTTTCATTAAATCCTTTAGTCCAACAGTGATTGACTGCGATATTGCCTTGGTTTTGCATGGCCAGGTTTTTGGTAGGACAGGGCCACAGAGGTGGCCTCTGTGAGCAACTGCNAAGAAAACCTTGGGTGACAAACTGTCCAACCCCCCATCCGCTGTCTTCCTGTGCTGTCGGTGGGAAGGAGGAAGAAATGGGAAGCTGGGGGAAGAAAAGGTGCTTTTACGGCCTTATTTTACTTCTCATTATCCTGCTCTGATTTTGTCAATAATAGATTCACTTTGTATCTCTAAGTTGTGCCTGTTTTGGACTTGGAGTGTTTTCTCCCAGCCCTTATCTCAACTCATGGACCCTTCTTCAAATTCTTTCCTCTCCTCTGCCCAGCTGTGGCAGGGGAGAGTGAACAAGTGGCTTTTGTGGGCACTTGGCATTTGGCCAGTGGCAAACCACAACAAATACCTAGAGTGAAAATAGGATTGTGTTCTGCAGGTGTTTATTCTTTTCAACTGTACACTGCCTGCAGCCTTTTTCAACAGAAACAATGCCCTAGACTTAACAAGAATCTCACCTTTTCCTTCTCATTCTCCTTTTGTTGTCTCTTAAAAAAGGAAGCAGTTTTGACATCTCTTTGTCTTACTGTAAGTGGCACAAATTTTAGTCTGTTTTAATGCATCAGGTCTTATGTTTAGAAGCCCAGCTTTTCTTGTAATGAAAATGTCTTTAGAACAGTCTAAGAAAGGTCAAAAGTAGGAAAGAGTTACAAAAAAATTAAATATTTTTATATTGAGTCAGAAAATTAGGGGGTTTTATTCCTGAGAACTAGCTTAAAATTTTTGAACATCTGAAATAGAAAAATGACATTTGCCCATGGAAGTTTATGAACAGTGTCTTTAATATGAAACCCAACACAAGGTGTGTCACTGTGGTCAGCTTACTAACCATCATACCTGTTTCAGGGACAACATGAAATGTGTCAGCAAGCAAGGTGGCAATAGCCCTGATCTGTTCATGTAGCTAACGCTGAAAAGAGAGCTAAACTGGGCCCTCCTAATATCTCCCTGCTTCTCATGCGTGCTCAGAGCTCGGGCAGATGCTCAGATTTGGATGCAGTGATTTAAAATTTTGCCATCACTATGCATTCATCTTCTTTTCTGCAAGGATCAGTAAAAATTGTGTCTTTGTCCCAGAGTGTTACTGTTTAAGACTAGTGAAGCAGAGATGTTTGTTTAGGTTCCTGTAAAATTCCTCCCCTCTGCTGCATCTTAACTATACAACACAGTTGTCCCAAGGTTTGTCAAGCATTTTACAGTAATCAAACTCTGATGTGATAGAAAATTACTCCATATTCTGCAGATCTGTGTTATTCACAGCTTGCTGTTTGCAGTGTTGAAAGAGCAGTTTATTACTCCCAAGTTCACAATAAGTCTTCT
>VXBB01006748.1:41299-53349 GCA_013399915.1 Illadopsis cleaveri | reverse complement strand
CCACCTAAGAGTTTACAATTTCAACCTTATCAAAAATCTAGAAAACACTCCCTAAGTAAATTTGTGTTTTATTTTGTTTTTAATTCAAACTAAATAAGGAAATGAATGCCAAAAAGGCTTGAACATCCACTACAGTCATTTTCCCAGGTACTCATTTTCACTGCAATCTTCAGTTCATTGTTAATGGAAAGGTTTCTCATCTCAGTAAAAAAAAAAATTGCATTTCAGTAATATTCCATCTTACCTTGNTTTCCGGTGTTATTGAAGGCACATCCACAGTCACTGAAGGGTAGGGAGGAAGTTGTGTCTCCTACAAGTTTCTTTATGACACAGCAGGCCTTGCTGAAGAAGACAGAATGTCACAAGTCCAGTACCAGCTACTTGCCAGAAGGAGATGTGAATCACTCATGTTGTAGCAATAAATTACCTGAAAGTCAAGATATTCATAATAACTTTATGGTGCCCACCCAGTGGACCTGAAGACCACTCCTGATTTTCATCCTTTTAGCAAAAAAAATCCAATAGATTTTCAAAGACGCCTATGAATCACTCACCCTCTTCCTCCTACAACTTCTTAACAAGAAACTGGACAAACTGAAAAAGGCTCAAATGCTCAGATATCCGTATCCATTCAGCAGCCTTGGAGCTTCCAGCAAAAATGTTTGGAAAAGATAATTGGAAAAGCTACTCTTTTCTTCTATGTTGTGTGTTCAGGATGTATCTTTGTTCTCAAATGTTGATAGTTTTTGCTAAAATAAATTCATCCCCAAGAACTTTTGAAATATGTATTTACCAGCTTGATACCAGTGCCTTAATCTTCAGGGGGAAAAAATCACTTCTTGCATTACTTTTCTTATCTAACTGTGGTTTTGAAAAAATATTCACCACCTAAGAGTTTACAATTTCAACCTTATCAAAAATCTAGAAAACACTCCCTAAGTAAATTTGTGTTTTATTTTGTTTTTAATTCAAACTAAATAAGGAAATGAATGCCAAAAAGGCTTGAACATCCACTACAGTCATTTTCCCAGGTACTCATTTTCACTGCAATCTTCAGTTCATTGTTAATGGAAAGGTTTCTCATCTCAGTAAAAAAAAAAATTGCATTTCAGTAATATTCCATCTTACCTTGATTACTATTGAAGCATTACTACACTTTGTAAGGATGCATTTTGAAATGTGCATGAAGTGGACCAAAACATCTGATCTATAAGTGAGTACACATACATGCTGAAACTTCCAGCTATGCAATTTACCAGATGTCAAGGAAGAAATATTATTTTCAAATATTCACTAAAATATCCCAAACCACTTTCCAGTGCAATTTAGGCTGAACTAGAACAATAGCTTCGGGGGTTGTTCTTGTGTCAGTGAAAGTCAATGCAAGTTTTGCTGCTTAGTTCAGTACAGAAACATATTCTAATGTAAATTGGAATTTTGGATACTTCAAAAATGTATCAGGGAACCAATTTAAGCCAAAATGTTTACGATCCACTTGCTCATAGACCTTGAGGTTTCTGACTGCACAATCAATGCATATAATAGAAAACATTAGTTAAAACCTTCCCTACCTCATATAGGGTTCAGAAAAATATTTAGGTTAAAAAAACAAAAGAAAGGGCAGGAGCTCTCTCTGATTAAGTTCAAACATTTGTGACCTGCAAGGGACTACTGACAACAACCAGCTGTCATAAATAAACAAACGAACAGTGTTCATAAACTTCTGGTTTTGGCCAATGAGGCACAGAGACCAGATTCTGCCAAAGGTCCCCAGGGGCCCTTGCCTCTCTGCGGCTGAAGCAGCTGTGGTAAACCTTTTGTTTTCAGCACTGCAGCTCAAACAACAGGCACTGCAGTGTTAATCTTCACCATCTGTAGGAAAGCATGTGTTGAAAACTAGCAATAATATGATACCACTATTATTCTGCCACAAGCAGCAGAAATAAAACTCTTCAGCACATTGTGAAACAATGCCTGTTCAACAGCACAACCCTCCTCTACACAGCTTGCTCTCCCTCATCTCAAAAACACTGTCAAAAGCTGATAGTAATGCAGAAAGAGGCTCAAAGAAGCAAGCAGGAACTGCAGATGCTTCACTATCACAGACAAAATGGAAGAAGCCACCCACCTCTAGGACGAAGGAAGCAACACATGCCAGTAAAATACTCTGCAGGAATCACAAACTTTATTTTGTACCAATTGTTTGTTCACAGAATATGCAGTACTGGATTCTGAAGCATGAATACTTTAGAGCAGCTGGTCATAAAACTCTGCACTTCAAAATAATTTTTAAAAAATATCACTATAAACATAAGTGCTATTTTTAAAAAGCATTTTCAGAAGAATTTTAGCTGCCAGCTCATTCTGTGAAAAGGTATTTGATGGTAGATGATGTTCATTGATGGAAGAAATCAAAATATATTTGCTGTCTGGGGTTCATTTATTTTCCATGGCTATACAAATTTAAGTATAGAAGTACAGCAGAATCAACCATTCTCCAACAGCCTTGAACAGTGAACTGGCAAACATGAAAACTGAGAAGAAAGAAGAATGCAGTCACCATGTATACACCCTCCCCTCACAAGAAAGACTGAACATTTTGGACAGCTGTACCAGAATCTAATTGAGTTCCTATTCACCTGTTATGAATCAGATTCCCTTTCTCTGCTCAGCTCCCAAATGTTCTTTCACACAAAGACAGTACAAACAAGTACATAGAGATACCAGCTAAAAAACTGACAACTGTTCTTGCCAGAAAGCAGGTGGTTATAAATTAATTTTGACTGTTACTGTAAAAGACTTGATAGCAAGATCAAGAGAAGATGCAGTACTATGAAGAGATTAGGGCTTTTTAAATGTTCTTTTTTGATCTGTTTTTAGAAGTCAGTATTAGAAAATTATTTTCAAAATCTACAGAAATGGATGGACTAATTGCACTGAGTATTACAAGTTATTATTTCATCAGGAATTGATGTCATTGACAGAGGTTGACATTTTTGAATGTTCCTTACACATCTCTCAAGTGACTGCTTCTTTCCTGCAAGTGAGAAAATCCATTTGAAATATAGAAGTACCACAGCATGCCCCAAATGTAATACTTCCAAATTCCTTCTGACTCACCTGCTGATCTCCTGTATGGACACACATGATGTGATCTGACAGCTTGTACAGTTTCAACTTTCCCTTTTATTTTCCCAGAGCATGCATATATTTTTCAAGATGGAACATGAAATTTCTTCTGAGTCATAAATTGCTGCTCAGAAACCTTAGCTTGAATGATGGTTTTGGAGGAATTTGTGCTATCAGTTGCTACCTTTTCTCAATAGCTGCAGGACCTTCACATACAGAGTTAGCTATAAAGCAGACAGTTTTCCTGTCTGTCATCCAGAATAAACTGATATACTCAGTCAACAGTTTCATTTAAAATCTAGGACTTTGCTAAGTCAGAAGAGACTTTCCAATAGTTTTACATTTATAGTTTTAGTTAAAACTTGGTGATAATGTACACCATGCAAAAAAGCTTAAAGTGTTCATTAGTGAGCTCACGCATAAATTGCTAAATTAAGGACAGAGCTTCAGGGATAATGCTGGAGACTATCTGTCCACACAGCAACAGATTTGTCTTCCACAGTGTGCTCTGTCCATTGGCAAACAGACATACCAGTTTGCTGAAGTATTTTAAGAATGAAAGTGCTGGTGTGCATGACTCACATTTTATTAAGGTAATGACCATAATGCATTCTATTTAGATATGTATCTCATTGCTGAAAATGATCTTGGATGAGACCACAATATACCTATGATATTCCAGAGCATTACACAATCTTTTGCCATGTTTGTGGACAGAAGATATGTTTACCATCAAATTAATAATTATCCCTGCTATGAGAATGCAATCAAAACACGTTACTAATAAGCACAAAAGTGAAATCCTTAGCAAATTATAGGAAAGGAAAATGATTATCAGGTTGCCTGAAAATAATTATTTATTCTATGGTTCTTGATTTTCATTTCTCTGCAAAGACTTAAATCATCTCATTTCATATTTAGATGTATTTTGAATTGCATCTTGCAAAGCAGATATTCTGAATGTATTTCATATGGTATTTTGGATGAAAACTATCCATACTTGGAATTGTTGCTGCTGCTGGCAATGCACATGGAAGCACCTGTGCAGCCTGATTGGCACAAAGGAGAAACAGAGGCAAGTTCTGCTCACCTTCCTCCCACCAGTCATTCCTGTCAAAACACTGACCTCCGAAATGTGTGTGTGCACCAAGAGGGGAAGGTCATGCAGCCTTGCTATTTCTAGCACACCAATAGAAACCGTAGTGTGTGTGGGAGGTGGGAGAAAGCTGCACCCTCCTGGCAATGCAAGGTCTCTGTCACAACAGAGACTTTACAAGAGGCAGTATCAAAAATCCTACCTGCTTCAAGGGTGGAGGATTGGGCCCCAGACAAGCAGGAAAGGTAAGTTGGTCACATTAAATGAGCCCCCTGGCATCTCAAGGATTTGGCTGTTAGAATGATTGACAGGCAGATTGGAAAGGCAGCAAATTTCAGCCTGCAGAAGCCAGGTAGAAACACCATCCTCTAACTTGGTAGAGCTGGTGGCAAGGCAGATAAAATATCAGCACATAAGAGGGGGGGGGAAAGGAGAAAACCCCCACAATTCAACCAGCTGTCGCAGTAGCAACACAGATGAAATCCCAAAAGGATCACTCAGGCAGGCTGCTTCATTAGGATCAACTGTCCAGACCTACAGCAGTGTACTTATCCCAAAAAGAAGTACTATCCAAGAAACACAAAGAAATAATTTCAGAGATTCTGAACTGAGGCTCACTGTTTTCAGATTACAAAAACAGAACTCTCTTGCTAACTACAAAATAACAGACTAATTTGAAGAGATATCAGCCCTGCCTCCACACTCCATATACCTGTTTTACATGGACAGTTTTCATATAAATACTTATACTGAACACATACAAATATATAGAATCTATTTCTGCTTATATCATTAAGCAGAATTCATACAGCTTTAAATATCTATGTATATGAGCATGAAAGATAAATTCCTTCACTATGTGCAGCTTCAATTCAACAAAACATGCACATGAACTCTAAAAGCAATATTTCCCGATAGTGTCATATATTTTATTTTTAAGAGATACATTAATCAATCTTAGCTAGCCTCAAACTGATGTTTATAGATAAAACCATTTAAAATGAACTATTGATGAACTATTTATTTTCAGTAGTGCTGGGAAAATCTATCAACCATAAGTACAAAAGAGAGTCAAGTATTAAAAGGATGTTTCACGTTTGGACATTCCCAAATTTCAGGGCAGTTTTGAAAGTGACAGTGAAATCAAGTCACTACTCAAAGAGCAAGCTGAAAACATGTTTAGAGGTTAGAATAAACTTCTGGATTCCTTCCATATCTGTATGATTAGAAATATCTGTACATCAGGAAGAAACGTGACTGCTAACCAAACCGAAAATGATTCACCATACAAATCCAGGGACTGGATTGCTACAAAGGAGGCTGGAAATATCCCCCAGAAATGCCAGTGTGCAATCTACTGAATAAAGACAAAAATAGACTCTTTGGTGCAGGCAAACAGCAAGTCAACTATTTTTAACTTGGGTCTTCAAATGCATTTTTAAGTTGCTTACATTTAAAAGCAAACCTTAAGCAGTTTGACTTGATGAATATGTATGAAAAATACTTTTCAAACCTTCTGCATTTCACATACTTATAAAATTTATTTGCTCACTAGATTAAATGGATTTTAGGCATCCTGCTCAGTAGATTTAAACAAACTTTTGTTAGCAGAAACGTGTTTTTTCAGAACAAATTTGTGCCTACATAAATACAAATAAGATACTACTAATCTCATTATATTGCTTTGTGACAGTCTCAAGAAATGACAAAAGAGTTAAAGTGCCTGCCTGTGGTCAACACACACAAACACCCTGGCTTGCCAACTGCTCACATCTTCAACTGTGTAAGGGAAGAGCCATCCCTGTCTGCCATGACTGCAAAGCTGGCTCATTCAAATACATGGGTTACTTAACTTTTGCCCATTATATCTGTGCTTGGAGACAGTGAAACTCATGGCAAGAGGTGACAGGGTACTTGTAATGCAAACATCTGGGCTGCACAGCAAGCATGATTTGTATACTTGTGTACTTGAAAAAGTATACTTCAATTCCTTGACATCACGGCCCACTTCTGCCAGCTGTGGGCCAGTGCCCTCCTGCCCCTTCTGCAGCTGCAGCATGGGAAGCATTTGACAGCCCTGCAGAATTTATGAGAGGACACATGGTTACAGCATGAGCAACAAGTAGCCTTAGGCTGAGTGCCCCACTCTGTCTTCTGCATGGAGGTGAGGAAAGGCAGCTGAATGCCTTTGCTGAGGTTTTGTCTCCCAGTTAATCTGCTTCTATGGGTTTCTACTTAGATGTCATATATCTCTTGTCACTAGTCAGACAAGCAGTCCAGCATGGAAGCCCCTAGAATTATTTGCATGATTAATCATGTCAGCAAAACACCTACAAACTTTAGCCTTCATGAATTATGCCTCTGCCTTCAAAACATTGGAGAAAATTTATGCCCACAGTGAGGTCTGCTTAAAGCCAGTAGAAGTGCTTATACAAGGCAAAATGGAAGGAAAAGTTATGAACATGAGGCAGATCATGACTTTCTTAAATTGCCCTTTTTTCTCTCCCACAGTCTAAAGAGAAGCAATCAACATCTCAGTGGGAAGAGGAGTAACATTTTCTCCAAAGTAAACTCAAACAAAATGACTATTCTCATCTCAGTAACAAATTTAGAAATTCATCTAGTATCATTGATCAGAAAAGAAGAGGCCAAAGTTAGCAAGTGTAAGATAGGACTTACAAGCTGGGACATACCAGCAAGTGAAATACAGATTCCACTGAATCACAAAGGGTTGGTACTGAAGGCAGACTAGATTTTACAGGCTGTGACTCTCCCAGACTCAGGATTTTCACAGACTCCCATTCAGACAGCCCTGAATGCCTGTAGCTGCTTTCAGTCTGTGGATAGACCTCACCTTTAGAAATAGACTTTGCTATCTTCTGTGCAGCTGAAGAATGGTTCTTGCCAATGGCTAACCTGCCTGATTATGCAATAGCCTCATGGCCACACAATTTAACTTCTCTCAAGCCTTTGGCTGGTAACACCTGTAGTAAACAGTACTGACTACCTTTTAAACAAGCAAAGCCCTTCCAGCTTCAGAAAAAAACCCCAGTCTTCCACATGCTATACTTTTACAGCAAAATGCTTGAAGAGTTCAGTTCCCACTAAGCCCAAGAGAGTATCTAGGAGCTAAGACCCGTGGATAACTGAATGCAAAGCATGGCTTCCTCACACCTACACACACATATATAACAGCTCTGAGAAACTGCGGTTTTTAAAGAATCAAAGATGAACACAATACCAAAACTGCAACAGTGTGTTCATTATGTATGCAAATGAAGAATATTTGTTTGCAAGAAATGCTGCAGGAAAACAAAGGAGGAGAATGTTTAACTGCTGCAGGAAAGAGAGCCTGAATATTGGCTACAAGAAGGAAAGGCTTGAAAAGAAGTCTATTATTACTACTTCTTTTACATTGAGAAAAGTTTGCACTCTAAGAAATGTATTTCCCCCTAGGAGTAAGGACATATCGTTTGTTCCCCAACAATCAGTGCCAGTCAGGATGTGACTCAAGACTAAGAAAATATAAGAATAATGCATCTAAGTTTTGGCTGACCTCAAATTAATTTAAGCTAATGCATAGCAAAAACTGAGTCTATGTTTCCATTTGCAAAACTGGAAGGTGTCAAGGAGTTACTTTACCTTGTCTACTGCAAAGAGACAGTGTCTAGATTCGCAAACTGAAAACACCACCAGCTCTGGACTGCTACCCCGCGGTGTGTTTGTGTCACCCTACGGTCTACCAGATTACAGACAGTCTCATCTGCCGGCTGCCTTCTGCCATGGCCGGATCACAAACCCTGCGGGAGCACCGCGCAAGGTTCGGCCAGATATTTCCATACCCAGCGCAGCGACCAGACAGCATGGGTAGCACAGCNCGCCCCGCCTGCCGCCCGCCCCCTGCGCACTGCGCCGCCCCCCGGCCGGGGCTCCCGGCGGCACTGGACCCCAGAAACGGGAATCTCGCCCCTTCACCACCCAGGCTATGTCTTTCCCCCCGGTTTCTGTCTCGTCCGTTACCTGCCGTGCACGTCGCGTGGTACTTTTGTAAATCGAAGTGCATCTTGCTCACGAGTGATGTGCAATAACCTGGGGTAGATCACGTTTCCCAAGAAGTTCCTCAGGGAGGAAAACGCCTGAGTTGTGCTTGATCGGGGCTCTGACTTGAGCAAGGGGCTCACACTTCCAATTACTTCAACATAAAGCAAACACACAGGGCAAGAACTCCTGTCTCTGCGTAGCTTCTAGGGAAAGGAGGCACAGTAGGCAAGCAACAGTAAAAACACAAACAGCAAGATTCTGTTTTGCAAGTGCTTGCTCAAGAACACAGATTTCTCACTTTTAAATGAAACCCCCATCTACTGGCTCATAAATTCCTCCCTGCTTCACGGGTGGGCCAACCTGACCATTCATCTCTTTTATCTGGGCTATGAAGTCAAGAAGATGCCAGAGCATGCCGATCCTTCAGCCTGACTGGGTGTCCCTGCCTAGGCACTGTGCACTCTCCCAGGAGAGATGAATATCTTCTAATCTTCTGTGAGAGCTATATATTGCAGTGGCTGTCTTTTGCCTTTGGTGCATCCCTGAGAGGAAGCACTATTATTTCAGTGCTCTGCCACAAAGGAACTGATTATGGCCAGAACAACTCCCTTTCACTCTCAAGCTGAAAAAAAAAGCACTTCGTGCTGCCCCTCCTGCCCTGTGCCATCCTCCACCCCCACTCTGCATCTGTGGCCTCCACTGAACTTCCTACATGGGCTCAATGTCTGTCTTGAGATGAACTGGGGAACTCAAACTAAACCTGACATTTGCTGATACTCAGCTCCAGGAGGTTCTCATCAGCCCATTTCTCTGACTTGTGCCTCTAAAGACCAGCCCTCTTCTCCAGCGTATCTGACATCCTCCTCAGTCTAGGAGCATCTGCAAACTTGTGAGGACGCACTCTGTCCCATCATACAGGTCATTAGTAAAGACATAACACACTTTTGGCCACAGTGTCAGTATTTCAGAGAGACATGACTAGTAACCAGTACCATGCTAGACTTTGTTTTGCTTTTCAAAACACTTGGACCTCAAGCTCTTGCCAATTTTCCAAGCATGTTTTAGGCCAATTATCCAGTGCATATCTTTCCCATGCTCACTTGCCAGTTTTTAGTGTATATGAAGTCTAATCTAAAACCTACAGTGCAGGAGGACAGCTTTGACCAGTGGCACTTTACAATCAGGTATATGGGTATCTCAACACACAGTACAAGAAGAAATCTCCTGCCTCTTCCCCAGTACATGCACTTCAGTATCAGGCTCCTGAATAAGTCCTTAGCAATGAAAATGAAAGGAAAAAAACAAAGAACAATTTTTTAAAAATAGAAGAGAATACTGATTACTTCAATGCATCCTTAATTTGAGTAGTGCCTAACAAAGAGGTCTGATTTGCACTGAAATCTCTGATTGAAACTCAGATATTTCTAGACAGTACGGCTTGCTGATAATTTTTGGCTTTCTGAAAAGCGATGCATTGAAAACTTCCCTTTGTGTCATTTAATCTCTCCCCGAGCAGGCAGGCCATCCTAACTGACCATTGGCCAATGACCTAAATTCACCTTTATTATGTGATCAGACTCCTTGATTTTAATATCCAGTTTCCTTGAATCTCCCATATCTCACCCTGTCATTTTAATAACAGAACTAATGTTTATACTTGAAAAGATTTAACAGCAGGAAGCGACCTCTTTGTATAAGAAAATGCTAGTTTTCTTTCTTTTCACATATATCTGCATTTTAAATATAAAATGAAAAATAATTTCTCGCTGTAATGCTAGTGTGGGTTCACTAATTCAATTCAGACTATCACTAAGCTTGTGTTAACAGTTGCTATCTAAGTAATTACTATTCTAGGGAAAAGTCTCAGTTTAGGAAAGCTTTTCAGTATGTGTTTCCAGTTAAACATGTTCTTATACCTACAAATTTTCAACAAAGCATTGCAGCCTATACTTTAGCACGTGCTTAAGCATCTTCCTCACTCAGGGTTTCATTCTGGAGGAAAAAAAAAATAAAAACAAGACTATATTTGATTTTGCACACATGGTTAACAAGAGCAACCAGAAAGAATGGGGAAAAAATTCCATTTGTAGCATGATTACAAAGATACTTACAGAGAATTCAGTGCCCCCATCACATCTGTATAGCAAGAAGCATGGATCATGTAAGTGGATCTTCCTATAGCTTTTATGAAATCCCCACATAGCTTCATGCAGACAGCAAAATTGAAGCAAATACTCAATACAACTTCCAGGGCTTCAGTACATGTGTATTTCATTTCTGGTTCAGAGAATAAGCTAAGTTTGAAGGGACCCATGAGGATCATCAAGTCCAACTCCTGGCCCTGCACAACATCATCTCCAAGAGTTGCACCCTGTGCCTGAAAGAATTGTCCAAATGCTTCTTGAACTCTGTCAGGCTTAGTGCTGTGACCATTTCTCAGGGAGCCTGTTCTAATACAAGAACCTTTTTCTAATATCCAATCTAAACCTGCCCTGAAACAATTCAGGCCATTGCCTGAGGTCCTGTCACTGGGTGCCAGAGAGAAGACATCAGTCCCTGTCCCTTCTCTTCCCCTCACAAGGAAGTTGTAACTGCAGTGGGGTCTTCCCTCTGTCTCCTCCAGGCTGAACAGGTAATGTGACCTCAGCCACTCCTCATATAGGTTCTCAAGGCACTGCACCATCTTATTTGCTCTCCTTCGGATTATCTCTAAGAGTTCATTATCTTTCTTATGTTGGGTAACCCAAAACTGCCCCCAGCACTCGAGATGATGCTGCCTCAGTGCAGAGCAGAGCAGGACAATCTCTCCTCTTGCCTGGCTGGTGATGCTGTGCCTGATGCTCCCTCAGGACATGGGTGGCCCTCCTGGCTGCCAGGACACTGCTCACTTTTGTTGAACTTGTCACCAATCAGGACCCCTAGGTCCCTTTCTGTGGCAGTACTTGTTGACAAGGAAGCCACAGCTTTTGTGCCAGCTCTGATGGTACAGCTCAGCAAGCCGTTCGCTTGATCAGCAATGGTGAGAAGATAACAAGAAGCAGATCCTGACAAAGCCTCTTGCATCTTAAGAGTTTTATGAAGACCTGTCAAGGCTTCTGCATCATTAAACAGATTTATGCTTAGAACAAGTCTGAAACTTCAAAACGCTGTGTAACTCATGTAAGTGTGTGCTGACAGCATAGATTAGACAATGACATGCATCAAACTTCCATTTCTATGTATCAGGCTTGCTACACAGAGAAACGTCTGTAATTTCCTAGCAGCTCCTTGTAATTCATGCCAGCCATCACCAAAGATTGTTCAGTCACCCTCACAACAAGCTGTGTCAGCACTGGTAGATTGCAGGACTTTCATTCCTTCTGTCCTTTTGCCCTCTATGGGCAACTTATGTAGGGGCAAAACAGAAGGAGCAGAAGTTGAGCAGGTGCTGTCTTGTGTCTCTCTGTAAGCCTGCACTTGGTGACAGTAGCTTTGAATGCTGTAGCAGCAGCAGTGGGAATTCTTGCCATGAAGTATCCTGACTCAGACAAACTGCCTAGTCCTTATGGACTGCTGCTTTCAGTGAAAGGAGAAAATAACGCTGATTCTGAGAGATGCTCAGTGTCTGGAAGAACTGAACTATCACCCCATTCAACATCCTTCAGGCTGAAATTTTTCCATTGTCCTAAAGAAGACTTAATCTCTAAAATCTGAATTATTTGCCTCTTTTGTTATCCACTGTGCACTCACTGCTATCTTCATCAGACTTACAAAAAGTAGGAAGTAGGACCATCAGACCATCTTC
>VXBB01006748.1:7264-31743 GCA_013399915.1 Illadopsis cleaveri | reverse complement strand
AAGACTAACCCTAAAACTAAAACCTATTCCACTTTGCTTAGTAGGTCTAGCAGCTCCACTAATTCAGCCTATTCATTTTTATCTTTTTTACACACTTGCCCAACCTTATAACCAATGACAAGGTGTTTCATAGTTTGTCTGTACATATTTATCTTCCACAAAAATAAGAGAGATTTAAGAGAAATGTTATATATTTTCAGAGTCACAGAACCATCATCTCCAATAACTAGGGTTGGATAAGGGTTTCTAAGTAATGTTTTTTTAAAAAAACAGCATTACATATTTTAATTTTGCTAGTGATTTAATCAGAAATCATATTTCCCTTTCAACTTTGATGCTCCGCCCATTTCTGTAGGTCTCAACATACCAATTGCCAGAAACAGATCTCAAAATTAATTGTAAATTATTATTAGTTTTTTTTAAATTCCAGTTTTGTGAGAGAATCTCAGACAAAACTATTTCTAAAGATGTTTTCACTTGTACTGCTCCTGCAAATTTTCAGAGTGCATGAAATTGATTAAATGTATCAGTTCCCACGAAACATTACTGGAATGTTTCCATGCTCCCAGAAAACGGTCGTATTTTTCCCTTTCCAAGAAAAAAAAAAAAAGCTATCTGCTTTCAGGTCGTTGAAGCCTAATATAGTTCAAAACCACTCAAGAGGAAATAATATTAATTCATATGAAATAGTCTGAAACAAAAGCAAGCACCATTTCCATGTAGGAAACATGTGCCTATAATACAAACCTGTAAAGTGGACTGGAGCTATATAATCTATCCGAATTTTAAAGTGCTTATGACAGCCTTCAATGAAAAATCTTTCCGAAAGATTTATAGGCATAGAAAGGAAAAGGGAAGTGCTGTGACAGATAAAACCAGTTAGGAAAAGCCGTGAGACTGAGCAGTCAGCTCTCAACATGGTAAAGCATGTCATGTATTCAGACATGGTCTGCAACATAAAGAAGTTATTTAGGTCATGATAGTTAAGGCTGAACTAAGTCTGAATCATTACTTTGAAGTGCAAATGAAGGCAGCAGAGAAAGTATTCTCCCCTGAAGTGTATTGCTATTGCTTTAGCTAAAAAAAAAGAGCTTCAAGACAACTTACAAATATACCCAGAATTTGATTTATGAAGCCTAATCTTACAAATGGGTCTTTTCAGCTTGTGCCCAGCTTTTATCACCACTTAGCTCAAATAGTGGAATAATCCAGGCTCCTCCCATACATTCAAACTCCCTGGAGTCTTGTTCATGGGCTACTATTGAAGAACTCCCTTCATTTCTGTAGGTTTGTGACAGAAAGGCTTCGTCATTGCAGAAACAGATGCAAAATGTCCTGGTAACTTCATAATTAACTGTGCTTTCAAAATGCTTGTCTTTCTTCCTTGTTCCTCTGCCTCTCTGAAGTAGGGGCTCTTGTCTTCCAGGCACAGCTGAGTTTCCCTCTAGGAAAAAGAAACCCATATCAGCTCACAGAGAGGGTTCTGCAGCACAGCCCCAAGCTGTACCCAAAAGGTCAGAAAGCCGCCAATGAAAGCATCAAGTTCTTTGAACATTTTCTTAAGTAGAAAAAATTTAGGGATATCCCTGTGTGCAACAAAGTGTTGTTGCCAGAACAGTCATTCCTTCCAAGCACTTGAAGAAAAACATAAGGGGCTACATCTGTTCACAAAGGAGGACAAAAGTGGATTAGACTGTTGAAGAGTAGAACTAAGAACAGGGAAAAGGTGTCACTCGGATCACAGAGGAGCTCTAGACCCTGAGTGCTGGCTTGATGTACATACAGCATCTGTTCTGGATGCACCCCTAAAGAGGAAAATTTCCATCTGCTGGAAGTCTTAAGAGTATGGAAATTTGATGTAATATATCTGAGGAGGTGTGATCAAAAATGTTACCCATTCCAAACAGAAAAATTTCAATGTATAAAAGAAAGATTGAAGTGAGCAGAACAGGCTCTTGATTACAGCTTTGGTACTACTATAAAATACAAGCTGTATTTGAAAAGCATATATGAGGAAAAGCTAATATACTGGTAATTATTTTAAAATTACATGAAGAGGTATAAGAATCTATCCATATCTGTTTTCTTAAAATAAAACCGACACTAAAGGAAGAAGGCAACTCTTAGTAACAGAGAGGTCTATTTCTGCTAACACACTTGCCTTCACAATTGCAAATGGGTTGTTTGTGTGGAAATAGTATTTTAGCAGAACAATTTAGTTTTGTAATAACCCCCATGATTATGATGAGTCAGTGAAAACCCCCATTTTCACATCTTCCTTCTGTCACTGAAAAAATAAGTTTGTTTTCATATTGCGAGATTGCTCCAGCAAGCTCCAGAATTTGCTGGTATGGTTGGCATGTATAAATAGAGCATTTTTTAATGTGCCACAGAGAATCTGCAGCTGCTTGCTGAATACAGACAGAAAGCAAATGTTTTGCTCTTGTTACAGATCTGCGCGCTTGTCCTCCAAGCTTCTCTGCTCTGAATGAATTTCCTTGGAGCCAAACCCTCACTTGGTGCATTATGTTTGCATAATAAGGAGGATGCCTGCTTGGGGTATTTTCTGAAGTTGCTTCATGTTGATGGCTGCTGTGCTTTGAGACTGAGTGAGTAACACAGGCACCTTCTACCTTGTGCACAGTGGCTCATTTTGCAAGCAGTCCTCCAAAAACACAGCTTTGACACTACCTGGTGGAAGAATGTGTTCAGTTCCCTTGAACCATATTTAAACTTTGCAGATTCTCTCTTTATTCACATACCACGTGAACTGCTTAAAAAACATTACTTCATTTTACTCCTCCAGCTTTGACTGATAAAGATCCAGTTTTCCTTTGCATTGTGATTCCGTCCCTCCACACTACCCTCTCCGTGAGTGGTAAAAGAGGACCTAAGAATTACACCCTAAATGCCTTGCTTCAGACATGAGTCATTGTTTCATTGTTGCATGAATACACCTATTCTTAGACTTAAAATAGCAAAGAGGACAAGTTGCTTGAGTCACCATGCCTTGAATTGTCTGAAACTGAAGATTAACAAGAAGAAAGCAACATATTGCATTTCAACAAGGCAGAAAGTGAATTATGTTTGGATATCTATAGTTGATATTAGGAAGTATTTTATCAGCTGTACTTTTGCTAATCAACAACTGATGGGAAGCATGTCCCAGTTTTACATTTTGTCTAAAGATTATGCTGTAAAACAAAAATATATGTATATATATTTTTACAGCATAAATTAATCCAGAGGATTATGCACTGACAGTAAAATGGAAGCAAGATACATTACTCCAAAGCTATCAGAGCATCAATAAGCTGCTCCCATAAACTTTTTAACATGATAAGACAAAACATAACTTTATATAAAGAACATAAAATGGTTGAGGTTGAAAGAAATCTCTGGAGGTCACCTGGTGCAACCTCCCTTCTCAGGCAGGACTGCCTAAAACAAGCTAACCAAGACTGTGTCCAGATGTCTTTCCAATTTCTCCAAGAAAGGAAAGTTCACAACCAACTCCTTAACCTCCTTTGCTGCAAGGGAACATGGCTAGCTCATGGTCAACTTGGAGTCCACCAGAACCATTACTGAAAGGGTTATATTTCTGAAAGAAGTCCACACAGCCATGGGGAAGATGATGAAAGATTCTTTAAACTTTTGCACTTTAGCATATGATCCCTATACTCATGGTTAATGCTTTGTTTTTTCCCTCACAGTGCTTAGTACAAATGCCAGAGATTACTGTGGCCTTGTGTTAACTCCCTACATCTGTGACTAGTAAGTCATTTTCCAGCTGATGTCTCCTTATTTACTCTCATTTGTGATTAATATGTACTAGCTGATATCTTAGTTTTGAGAACAAGGATTGTCTTCAGAACAAAGAATGATAAAAGAAGTACATTATGACTTGATGATGTATTTGAGATAGTCACAAAGAGAAACGATTCATCAGAAGATCTGGAACCATATTCATATAAGTTTGTGGAAATAATTAGCATATATGCATGTATTCAAAAATGTGATGAATATGTATTGGTTTCAGGAATATAACCTGGTCTGATAGGTTCCTTAGCATGCATACTTTGAGGAAGATTCCTTATGCATCCAGCACTGCTGAAGTAATGTTGACTTTCTAACCTAACAAATTTGTTGGAGAACTTATTTTCCAGTTTTCAGTGACAACCCCCAAATCCTTTTATGGTAAGGTTTTTTCTGTCTGGGTGAACCTCAGCATGTGCTGGTTCCTGAGGTTCTTCCTTCCCAGGTGCAGAACTTTATCTTTCCCCACTTTGAACTTCATGAGGTTCCTGTCAGCCCATTTTTTCAACTTGTCAGGGACCCTCTGGGAGGCAGAACGACCCCCTGGAATATCAGCTCTCCTTCCAGTTTTGTACCATCATCAAACTTGCTGAGGCCACACTCTGTCCCAGCATGCAGACTGTATGAAAATGGACAGGACTGATCCCAGACTTGACCTGTGGGATGAAGCATTAGTTATTGGCCTCCAACTAGACCCTCTGTGACTGATCACTAATCTCTGAGCCCGCCCATTCAGTCAGTTTTCAGTCTCAGATTCGATGAGGTTGGCTCATCCAGGCCATAACTTATGAGCATCTCTGTGGAGATGTTATGGGAGATGTTGAAAACATCACTGAAGTCAAGATCAAAAACAACTGCTCTTCCCTTGTCTACCAAGTCAGACAACTCATTGTGGAAGGTTATCAGGTCAGTAAAGATGACTTGGTGAATCCATGCTGACCACTCGCAGCCCTCTTTATATTCAAACTAGTAATTTGGCCTCTAGAATATTATTAAAACTCTATTTTTTTCTGTTTGTTAGTAGTACTGCAATAAGGATGAAGAAAAATAACTGTGCTTTGTATTTTCCTGTTGCAAATTGTGTGCTCAGTTGTAATTTCTAAGACCTTTTGATATTATAACAGAAATCTCATCCAGGAAGGGCTCAAATAAAAGTATGAGATGTCACTAGCACTGTGCAGTCCCTCTTATCCAGTAAGACATAGCAGTTTACATCATGTGAACTGGGACTTCTGCATGCACTTTCAAGTGTTGATCTGGCAGGACTTTTCATATGCTCATGCCGAACTTTTTTTGGAGTATGGGATTTTTCAGTCATGTTTCTCATATTTATTTCAAAGAAGCCTGGAAAATGAGCAGCAAAACTCCAATGGCTCTAGCATGACAGGAAATTTTCCAACTCTTTGCCTCTGTATGTGGAAGGTATTTTGCTGCCAAGAACAAACATGAATTTTCAGTTATCTTGGGCACAGAGCAACCTTTTAGCTGAATTTTTAAGCTATGTATTAATGTCTTCCTCTTTTCTCCCAAACTGACATATTACCTTAAAAAGTTCTGTGTGCAAGCATGAAGCTCTTTGCCATTGCCTCAGCTACTGCTGACAAAAATTCCAACTATTTTTCTCGAAAGCAAATTCCAACTATTCTTCTCAAAGTTTCACATGCATCTGGACTACTAAAAAGAAAAGCTTGAGCCTTGTTTGCTTTGCTTTTATTAACACAGTACAAAATACTATTTTTCTGGTGATTTTTTCTTCCCTTGGACATCCATGTGAAGCCAATATTAAACCCATGCACAACCTTAAGATGGAGTGGTCTTTTTAAGCAGTAGAGATTCAGTGCCTTTCTCTGTGAGGTTATAAAACTGAGCAAGATTGGGTGCAAGCCAGCATTCTGAAGATCCAAAATTTTGTTTCTATCTCAGACACCATGAGAAGTTTGACCTTGAGTCTACAACTGTACTGTGTCTAGGTTTCTTGGCACCAGGATGGATTAGCAGGATGGGGCTGTAGCTCAGAAGGGAACTCCATGCACCGTTACAAATTTCTACACTCTATTTTGCTGGAGATTCCAGGGTCACCTTGTCTGATAGAGGTAATCACAGAACTATAAAACTAAATACCCTATTACTGCACAGAGATGAGGTGCAAGAGTAGCAGGTATATTGTTCTCAATGCTTTTCTGTATGATAATAGACAAGGTCAGTCTCACACTTCTAGAAAGAACTCCTCCAAAAGAAACACGCAGTGAGGGTGATCAATAGAACTTTGCTTTGTATCAGACAGGGTGAGAAAGGGCCCAAGGATACTGTAACAAACCTGAAACTTCTCATTTTGACTGCAGCAATTGTTTGTTTCTGATTTGCATTCTGGCTTAGACTAAGAAACCGTCCCCAGGTGCCCCAGTTAGTCCTTTCCACTTTCCTCTCCTGCTCACTCATAGTCATTAATGCAAACATGGATACATCTTAACAGCCACCACATAAACTCGAAGCAAACATATAGGAATGCAGACATCCAAGCATTATTGCCTGAAAAAGGGGGACAATTCCTGAAAACTGCTTTCTTCCTGAGCTAACAAGGCAACTTAAAGCTCAGCATTACCTGCAGGTGTTCACTCAGATCCCTTCCAATACATGCATCTGGATTATGAAAAAAAAAAGCCCCAGCCCAAGAGACCTCAGCTGCATGAGGTTAAAAAATGAGAGGAATGGAGTATACATTTTGAATCTCAAGAGAAGGCAAGAGTCCTGCCTGAGTAGGTCCTGATGGTAGGTGAAGCTCCCACACACTTAAACCCTGCAGCTTGATACTAAGTATTCAGAGCAGAAGTAGGTGAGGTCAGGACGTTACCATCAGGCAGTGGTAGGTAATTCTGAGACAGCAGGCTAATTTAATGCACCTTGCCTTATTAAAAAGGTCATGATATTAAGACAGGCATGATATTCAGTTCGCCTGGGAGACTTTGCTCAGCTAGTTGCTGTTCTGTTTCTGCTCCATCAAATTTGTTTCCACTCCTGTTCAACAGATCATTGTAACTGCAAGCCACACAATTGAAGACAGATTTCACTCAAACCAGGAGCTCCTCTGACTGCTGTGTGCTCAGACCAGCTACTGAGTTGTGTAGGCACAAGGGCTCTGGAAGAAAGTGGTGGTACCTATGTAGCCAGTTCTGGTTTATCATCCCAAATAAGTAACTCAAGTAAATCCCACACTTGTAGATTTACAGGATTCAGGCATATTTTCCCACCCTTAAACCACTACCCCTTGTTTTATCGTTCTTGAAGTTCTCAGAAACATAAATCTGTCATTATGAGACTTTGCATAGCCATGAGGTTTAATCATCTGAACTTCCTATGCACTGGACTTCTATGTTTTAACAGTTAATGGAAAAAATTATTACCAGGAAGCCAGGCCTTAATGACTGCTTTCCAGCTTTGGCCCAAGCTTGGCATCTCTTGACTCTGCCCCACATTGAATAAAACAATTGAATGAACAACCTTTGAAAGCATTATATGTCCAGAGCTGGGAAGAGAATTTGGCTAGTTGGACAACCTTCCCAATGGTCACTGCACCCCTTTCACCATGAGAAGAACCTGTAGCAGACATACCCTAGATGTGGAGGAGGCAATGTCCAGTGAAACTGGGAAGAATAATTCTCTGCAGGGAAGTAGAACAGAGAAAAAGCATTATCTACCAGCACCTTAATGTAATTTTATATAGTGTTTATGATAATACATTTTGTGCTTGTTGAAGGAACGTGAGCCAAGTACCACATGCACACAAGAATGAACCCAGAACCTCTGGCCCTGAAATTATGTGCTTCAAAGGACTAATCAATGCCTCCACCTACCTCACAGCATATCATTGATGTTTGCTATAAAAACATGAGGCCTATTAAAATCAGAAGGGAAGCCAAGATGTTCCCACACCTGATGGTCCAGCAGAAAAGAGGCATGGGGTATTTTCCAACTATCTTACTTCCAGTCTCTTTATTTCTAAGAAAATCAAGTGTTACACCAGTGCAATTGTGAAGCAACCATTCCAAGCTGAAACTATGCTGTCTGCAGAAGAGGAAGCAGGTCGTATGATTAATGCAGGTCTGTACAGGGTCTCTCCCCCAAAAGGGAAATACTCTAGCAGGCCATGTAGGAGATGCTTGCTAATTCTTTATCCTAGCTCTTCATAAAATGCAAAATCAGAAAAAAGAACAAAAACAAATACTGTTCACAGCAAAGCTGAATGAACTATGGTTTTCATACCTCTTGGTAAAAACTGAAAGATGAAAGGAAGGCTACAGGTTGCTGTTCATAAGAAAAAGTGACTTGAGAGAGGGATAAAACCATTTCCTGTCTCTGGTGTGGGAATTATTCAGTATGGACATGGCCACGACATTGATCCCTTCCAACTCAACCATTTTCTTATGCACAGCTTTGAGATTGATACTATATTTGCCTGTGCCCCATATGTACTAAGTGAATTGCCAAAGCTGGGAACAAAGTTTTTCCTTGCAGATGAGCTCTTTTTATGATAGAAAGCTCCCTTCATGCATGTAAGTCTGGCTTTCTGCCAGAGAGCAGACAGTTTTCACCAAATATCCCTTCAAGCTTCTTTATGTATGGGACAGGTAGGAAAATTCTTTTGCCTTGTAGATCTTTATCTTATGTCACCCACAGGAACAATTTTGCTCTTCTATCATAGTGTACCTTCACCTGTATGAAGTTCTTACAAGCTTCTCTTCATGATGCCTTTTCTGATAGAGCAGCAGGAGGATAATCTCTGCTGTCACACCAGAGTTCTCTTACGGGTCAGAGGCCTTCACACTGAGTGACAAATTGGTTAACCACCTTCTAATATTCTTCCTAGCTGCTTGTTACCCCTTCGAGCAATGTTGTGTAGGCCCTTTAGACATTGCAAACTACTTTTCCTTCTTTGAACCCAAGAATCATCACTAATATTGTCACACTGAAATAGTGTTATTAATTACCATTTGTTTAAATTAGCTCCCTAGCAGATGCCTTAGCAAACCAGTTCAACACATTTGGATGAGGCTACGTATCTGCAACATGTAATTAGATTGTCTGTTCACCGCAGGACCAAGAACTATCAGGACTTAGAGACAACTCAGAGTCACCACTGTGCCAGCCTGTGCCTTGAGGACAGGATGCATTGCTCTGGATGACTTGGAATTTAAAATTCTAGTTACGTCAAATGCATCTGGCTCTCAAACATGATTAATGAGTGCAGTGGGTTTAATTGCAATTCCACAGCTACAACTGCTTGCAAAGCAGTGCCTAAAAGTGTTGAATTTCCCTGCTAGTAGGCAAGAAGCTAAGACAGGCAAATTTGATTTGTAAGCATGTTTAGGTCAGACTTTCAATGATTAAGCAAGCACTCACCTGATATAAATGGTAGCTCATCAGTTTCCAACAGAGTATGCAATGCAAAGAATTGAAATTCAGACAATGTTCTGAAGATTAGAGGTTGTTTCCAGTCTAGCCTTACCAAATTCTTGAAGTCATCCAACACTTCCAGCTTTAAAGAAATAATTTTCTCTTTGAAATTCAATCTATGGAAAGAATGGCCCCAATTCAGTCTGAAGGTCTTTTAGATTACATACAGACGTTGTTCTCTGCCAGCTCAGTTCTGCCCCAGAAGGTAAGGGCTGTGCAAAACCTCAAATGATGGGCTCTGCCCTTTTCCCCAGGCAATGAACTGTTGGGACTCCAAGCAGAAGCTGAACTTCAGAATGGCAGAAAATGTGTTGTTCCACTTGAAACCTGTTAAAAGTTTATTTCTTCTCATGCAATTCACCAAGCTTATCACATCAAGTAAGTATTTTAGACCCATTCAACATTAGAAATAGTCCAATTTTTAAAACATAATCTTCCTTTAAGAGTGTGAGGGCAGGTGAATTTTGTTCTGGAGTACAGGTAACTTGTCCCTGAGCTCACCTGATTTTTTTTTTCCCTTTTCTACCTACCTCAGTGCATTTTTCCCATTGTAGTCTTTCACATTGCTGTCCTCAGGAATTTTCAGTGATTAATTTCTGGATGCAAGAGTCACTTTGCAGAGGCTTCTTGAAAACAAAACAAGTTTTGGAGTGGAGCAAGTCTCTATTCTACTAGAGCATTTTGGTGCATTTTTGTTTCTTTACAACCTCCCACACAGTCATCGTTTTGTTAAGTTTTCCTCATCTCTGGGAGAACTGACCTAGCCTGTACACCAGCTGGCATTGCCTCATCACCAGAAATAGCCTGAAACACCAGATTTGGAGCTGCTCAACACCTCCTTCTCAGAGCCTTTGAGCAATGGCTTTCACAGTCCATTTTTTCACCATGGTGTTTTAGACTCAGACCTAGAGTCCCTAGAGCTTATCCAACTTTTTGTTTGCCTTTGATCTGGAATGTGCCACAGTGATGTGGAGAAGAGGAAGAAAAGCAGAGAGCAATAGATCCTAAAAAACAGATGGAAGTTTCAATTCAGACTAGGACAGATAAGCAAGTTCTGACAGTGATCTGGGTAAACCACATTGCATTTACAGTTCTAAATCAGTTCATTTTCACATGACTGATGGGCTTAGATCTGCTAGGAGTGTGTCAGATACAATGATCAAGCTTAAGTCTATAGGGTTCTTCTCCTTTGTGATATACTTTTGTCTGAAACACTTTTCTTCATTGCATTTGAGAGTCATACATCCAGGAGTGTATGTCGGTGTGATTTTAGCACCACAAAATCTGAGCCTTCACTTGAACTGTGCAATTTTGGGAATCAACCACAAAGATTCAGAAGTGGCAGAACAGTTTGTAGTGACCAACACTCTGCTGCTATGCACAGATGAATGGAAGAAAAGGTTTGCCTGGACACCCCTGAGGAAGGGACAATTGTACCCGGTCTGTCAGTTTCAGTTTTCTTACTCACAGTGGCTTTAAGCTTCTTATCTTTTAGTTTAGGTTTCTTGTCACTCAGGCAAAATTTCACTTTTGAGCTTAAAAGTGCCTCAGTCTTTCTAGAGAAATCACTAGAGAATGGGCTAGCTGCATCTGTCTCTGGATGTGTTAACTACAGGCTACCTCATATATGAAATTCTTTCTTGGCATCAATGAGTCAAAAGGTCACTTTCCAGCACTTACTATTTTTGCAAAGCATACCCTGCCCATGGAACAAAGGGAACAGACCCAAGGCAGTCTCCGGGAATGCAACTCAATATGTTGTAACAGTGAAGGATGCAAGGCCCAGATCCTTATCACTAGCAGTTTAAATCTAGATTGAAAGATATACACAACTCTAAGGTGCACAGAAATAATGACAAATATGACATAGACAAGGGGCTTATGTATTGGGATTGGTTTCTGTAAGCTGAGAGCTGACTAGTGAAGGAAACTTCTCAAAGGGATGGGCACTCAAAAGGTAAGGGAGCTCTCCATCCAGGCTCAGACTGAAACTGTATAGTTATTTTTCTTATATTAGGTGGTACTCGAAGTCAAATATGAAACCCATCCTAAGCAGCATTTTCTTTGCATATGTCAGTGCATACATGCAACGTTAAGCCATGCTGAGTCACTCTGATGTTCAACCACATCCTGTGACTATTTGCCATACATTGAGTACAATTTTCAGTAGCTTCTATGTTAGCCATTTTCAGTGTTAACAAATTACTATCTTCACATAAAAAAAATCCATTCCAGCTCCTGCCATAATTTAATTTATAGATGTTAATATGGGTGAAATGAACACAAAACAAGGCCCATGGTCTTCCTTTCCTGATGATTCTGTACATTCCTGCTCAGAAAAAAATACTAGGCCAAGAGAACCTTCGGGGGAGCTACGGCACTCTTTTTTCCTTATACTCTTTGGTTTGCTCACTGTCTTTTTTTTTGTTTACAGAACTCATGTTCCAATAGCATCAGCCTGACCTTGCATCTCCTCTTATGAAACAGAAAGAATATTTAATATGGGTCAGGTGCAGACTACACAGATTTCAGGCAAAGGCCAGTGGTGGCAGAAGACACAGCTTGACAGGCTGTAGGAAGCCTTGGTGGAGTGGCACCTTAGCTTTGCAGCACCAAAGCGCAGAACTGGCAGCATTCACTCTTCCATATGTTCTTGGCAAACAGGTTTGTTAATAGAGGATCAGTAGCACACCACCTTCACAAAGGCATTTTGAAGAGTTATCTCTTATCCATTAATATTATCTTCTGTTTTTTCTGTTGAAACATAGTTGATGTATTAAGGTATCACTTTTGTTTAGAAAAGAGTGAAAAGTTTTCCAGATACCATGCACAGCCCTCCTGATGTGTTCATGGAAAGGAATAGAAACCCTGTACTACACACTATTCTGCTGAAAGTAATGAAACAGAATGACAGCTTTCTCTGCAAAGCTCTGGGCTCTGAGTGGCTTAAGCTAGGTACAGTCTTCATCTTTTCCATTTCCATGGCTCAATGTAACCATCATGATTTAAGACCTAAGCAGAAAGAAGCCAGCCAATTACTTGCCCAGTGTGTAATTTACTGCAAATTCTGCCTTTTCGTCAAGAAGGTTTCAGGACAATTTGTTATTAAAATGTCACTTCACTGCATGTAGCTGTTCTGGGAAGACATTTACATTCTCAATCAAACTTGGAAGAATAAGCCTACCTGAGTCACCTAAATATGCTTAGAGACACCTAAATAGCATATGCTGAGTGAGGAGTATAAGAAACATTATTTAATCACACAAATTTACCTTCCTTCTGCTTCTCTTCAAATGATTTGGACAGAAATGAATAGCAAAGTCATGACATCAGTGCTAGCTCACACAAAAGAATATCTAACACCCCCACTGAACTGATGTAAGGAAGGCTGAGCAGCCCACATGTATCTGAAAGCTGGACTCAGATGTGACTGCTGATTTTGGGGAATACTGGAACAATTTGACCCAAACAAAATAGGTATTTCTTCAGAATGGATTCTTCACCTATGCTCTCAGAATCAGCTTGGGAAAAGACACAGCACTTGTGTAACAACATGGAATACAAGATTACTGAACCCTAACTAGGTGTGGAAAATTGAAGGAAGCAGCACTTCCAGGAGTTCTGGGGGCAAGTAGCACACCTCTGCTGCCCTCAGATCTTGTCCTTGATCTCTGATTATACAAAGCCAGATGAAACTTGGCTGGCTTATTGATATATATGCATAAACCAAAGAAATGCAGAAACCTTGCTGTGTGCCAGGAGGCCTATCCAGATTGCTCAGGGATGACGAGAAGGAGCAATTTTTTTCAGTCCAATGGAGAACTCAAGAAAGGTCTTTCTTCACAAATAATTAAAGGATTATCTGACTAGGAATTGTCAGAAGCCAGAGTGTAAGCAGTCAGCATGATGATTTTCCTTATTCATCTTCTAGTGCATCATTCTGTTTGTTGGATGAAATAGAAACTAGTCAATTTAGTACAGGGCTCATAAAATATTTTCATTGAAATAAAAACATTGTCTCTTCTTGGGAAAACCAGTGTTATAGCTTTGCAGGACATCTCCTTCTCAGCTCTGAAGCTTTTACAGACAACAACCTTCATTAATTTAGACAAGTGGGTTTGTTTAATGTTAGCTATGCAGTATGATAAATGGCTCACTGCTGCTTTGCCAGTGGTTCCTGGGGCAGGAATCCTCCTTTGTCGGCACATCACAGAAGTGATTGAATTTAAACATTCCAGAAACTACACCAAAGAAATTCTCTTGTCAGAGCAATTTGTTTTCCTAATGCAAAAGGCATGTTTTCTAAAATTTAGTGCAACGCATTGCTAAAATTGTGGTTTTTTAAAAAAGTTGTCACTGTATGGGATCAATTCTTTAGCAATTGCACAACCAGCCAGTTTTTGCAGCTTCATATTTACGCCAAGAGCAGATTTGCAGGAAATGTTCTGTATTGCCCTCTACAGGCCATGTCCCTGCAGTCAATTGTATTTCCTGCATTAGTCCCCCTTATTCTTTCTTCTTCTCCCACAGCTGGACCCCTAACAAACCCTTGGTTCTTTGAAGAACCTACAAGGTGCCATAGAACATAGGGGACCCTCAGCTCTGCTTGCTTGTAAGGACTACTATCACACTATCTTTTCTAAAATCCTTGGGAAGAGGGACCAGCAAGGAAGCTGTTCCTGGAAAAAAAGGAAAGTTCTCACTCCGAACAGCTCTTCCAGAAACCTACAGCTAGATCAGTGTAACGCACAACTCCCACTAACTACTTTCAGAAGTAAGCTACTTTTCTGTGTTATGTATTGACTTCTGCTGTGAAGTTTCCTTTGGCACATCTCACTTTTCAGAAGAAAATCCCCTTGCTCTTCATTGAACAAGCTAAATATGCCCCAACAAGGCACCTGATTATGTAGGAAGGAATATTTCTGCATTTCATATATGTGTATTATCTTCTTGTGATGCACTGTACCACATTACTCCTGCTGTAAGTCTCATATTGAAGCCCCACAGAACAGGCAACAACCCCAAAAAGAATAATAATTATTGGCATGCCAGTGCTGTGGTTCTCCAGCAAAGTCCAGGGACTGCTCATATGGGCACACAACCTTTCTCCAGTATGTTTTCCAGTATATTTCACCATCTTTGATACCTTCAGTCTTGCCTCTCCTCCACCTGTGGGAGTCTCTACGTACTTGAGTGCAACCAACCCATTCAGGAGTCAGCTTTTAGACAGAAGACATCTTGGACAGTTTTGGCTGATTGATTTTGAGAAATTAACTACAACTGTTTTTCATATAAAATCTAAGTGTTAGGATACTACACTGGCATGAACAACAGGCATTTTTTACACTAATTGTAAGAAGAAAATAGAGCTCAGATAAAGACACAGACCAGCCCAATATTGCCAACAAACCTCCCGCAAGTCTGTCTGGTACCTGAAGCCCTAGAACCATTGGAAAAGTCGTGTTTCAATAAACCACTTGGTATCTACTTTATTTAATCAATGTCATTCTATATATCAAAGTTTTAACAAAATATATGTCTGGATCAAATATTCCAAAGCTGTTACATACACTTATGAAGACATGGTTTTAAATGGAAGTATGGATGTTTTTATTTTACCAGTTTACAGGCGGTTAGAGTGCTGACATATTCCCATATTTTTCAATGAAATGTCAAAATAGTTTTTACTATAACAATTATGCTATTACTGTATCAGCTGCAACAAATATTCAAGCTGATATTCACCGAATACTCTCCTATTGTAGTCACTGGAGATGACACTGCATACTTGAAATCACGTTTTCCAAGGGAATTATTCAAATCTATAGGACTGAAACATTGTCCAGTAGCATAAGACACTTTGACCAACACAGAGGGGTGTTACTCAGTTCCAGTCTCCAGTAAAGGAAATGCTGGTTGAAGCTAAGCCCTGGAAGTCCCTGCCTAAAAACTCGAACCAGAAGCTACTTTCCCTTCAGATGGAAAGGATGACATTGGATGAAGGAGAGACGGATGTCCTCCCTCCTTTCAAGTTGCAGCACTCCCTGTCAGCTCCCTGAAGACTGTGCTGTGCCACAGGGCTGAATGACATGGAGGTTCAGGGGAATTTCTGGTTCTGATTCTGTTATAATGGCACAGTCAGAGGCTCCTCCGTATTGTTACAATTCAGGATGGCTCATGTAACCACATGTAGAACTTTGGTTTCTTAGGAGGGCTTATAGCCAAGTTTGTTGAAAGACAGATTCTTTTTATACAGTGTTTCGATACAATGAACAGGATTGATCCTCTAGGGCACCACCGTTTTGTAAACATCCCTACCAGTAAACAAGTTGGAAAAACACCAGGTGTCAGGAGGATGATATCTACAAGATTGTTTGGGATTCCTCCTTATGATTTCCCAGGCCAGACCGAGAGAGTTCTGTCCTTGGCTTTCCCACAGGCTTCAAGGCACTGCTTGGAGCCTAAGAATCCATGTTCTGACCACTGTCAGTTCCCACACCTCCTGGCCAGTGCTTTGTGAAGGGCAGCTTCCTCATGTGAAGGCAAGCATGCAGCTCCACCTGAGAAAGCTCCTTCCCTTCTTGATGAATGTGCACACCCACATTCAAATGCACACATGCATACCCGTGGTCACACACTTGGGGATCATGTGGTCACTGCTGTTACACTGCAGCCAAAGAGGCTGTCTAGGAGGACTTTAACTTAACCATCTCTTAAACACTTGTTCTTGTTTACTCTTAGCCTCTGGGTCACAAAAGTAAGTCCCCATGCCGACCAACCAGATGCCTTTTCATTTAGATTTCAGATTTGCCTGCTTCTAATCTTTTACTCCCAGTGCACACAATCCTATTATGTAAATGATTCAAAGCTTCCGAGCAAAACTAGGACATGTGGATATGAAGAGCTGTGATTAGACTGATAATCTGGAAGTCTGAACAATTTCAGAAGTTCAAAGAAAAAAGTATTGAAAATATCTTCTATTTCCAAGCCGGATGACATGCTGAAGGAATCCCTTCTACTAATAATGATGGCAGTTTTGTGGCTCCATACACAGAAAACCAGCGTCTATTTGTAAGTATTCACTATCAGCTATGGGGCTAAGTATATAGTAATACTATATACTTCAGTATTCATGCTGTACATTGTCAAATTGAGTTGCAGGAAACAGAAGATAAGTGAGAGCATTAAATTAGAAAACAAATCCCCTGAGCACTTGTGGTTTCCACTACTTATTTTTTTCAATTGTTGCTACTCCACAGTCTCTAAGAGAACAACCGTGTATCCAACAGTCTATTTCATGGAAACTAGGAAACCTTGCATTTCATAAAATTTATATGCAAAGAGAACTAATTGAGGAAAAAATTAAAAGGTAGCTTATCCTGAGTTCTTTCATTCTGCCCCTTAAAGCAGCCTCCAGGCAGCATTTAGAGGACAATTTTTGAAAATGCCAACCCAATAGAAGTAACTTCATGTTTACCCAGTACCTGACTGGTTTTCTTTGTTATTAGCTACTGACCTTACCAACTTTCTCATTAATAACATCAAGTCACTTATTTCCTACTTTAGAACATCTTAAGGTTGCCTCCAGTCACTAAAAAGTATATTTTCTACTCAAGCAGGTTTTCAGAAAAACACAGACTGCAAGAGATATGTATGGGCTGCAAGTCAAGAGCAAAGTTTTGTTCCTAAATCTACAATTGGTTTGCTATGATGTTTTGGACAAGTTGCACCTTTCCCTGCATGTCGATTTTCATTTAATCACAATGCTCTCTTAAATGATTCTCAAGGTGGGAAATGTTTCTTCCAAGGCCGGGGCATTTGAGCAAGGTTTTTCTAATTTTATAATCATAGTTGGATGTTCAAACCCCAGAAAAGCAATGAAGTTTTCTGTCTCTCATTTTGTAATTAGAGTTACGGAATTGCTTATCTAAACAGGAGGCAAAGACCTCCATTAATGGTTAATACCAAGATTTCTCTGCTGTTAGCAGGACTATGTTGGGTTTTTCTTGTCAAATGGAAGGAACACAGTCCACCCCAAATCAAGCAGTGGGAATTTTGTTTTGACAAGATGGAGCTTGCTCAGAAATATTTTTTGCCACAATGATCAAAAGTATGGATTAGCTTGTAAATATGGTGGCCAAAATACCCTGGCATCAGATTTTTGAAATCAACAAACAAGGAAACACTCTGTGCATGCACTGTCAGTAGCAGCAGAGTTGGTTTTCTTTTGTTTTTAGAACGTATTTCCAACAGAGAACCTGATGACTTACAACCATTCCTTCCTACAATAACCCTTGAATAAGCTCTTTTACAATAGATTGATC
Source organism: Illadopsis cleaveri (assembly GCA_013399915.1). NCBI lineage: Eukaryota > Metazoa > Chordata > Aves > Passeriformes > Timaliidae > Illadopsis > Illadopsis cleaveri. The sequence goes on along the minus strand of VXBB01006748.1, from coordinate 14,152 downwards.
AGCCTAATCCAGGAACTTCTCCATTTTCCCGTGCCCCCCTTTCAACTCCCCTAGTTGCACTACTCAGGGTATCCAAAATTTTTTTTTTAAATGTCTTTAGCTGTATCCTACTACTGCAGTAGCCAGTTCCCAAGAAACTGTGAATGCTCAAGGACAGTTCAGAGAGAAAAATTTCACGGTGGAATTTTTGTGAACTCAAGAGCTAGAATAGAGGACTGACATCCTCTCTAGGCAGCAAGGATTCCCTGTTGGTGGTCTTTCAGTGCTCCTGTCACTGTGATTCTTAACAAATGATTACCCCAAACTAGAATACATCATTTTGCCTAGACCCTACAAGCCAGTTTGTGTTCATAAGAGAAAAAGTACTCCCATCAAGCCAGTAAAACCATCAGGACAAACAGAGTGAAGAGTTGCTAGTGCATTTTCTATGTAGCTTGCAATTCTGACCTTCTAACACTTAGCTCAGGAACATGGCAAATAAATCCATGGGATATGTCATTTGCAGTGGTCCTGGCAAGAAGAAATGCAAACTACTCCTCAAAGAGGTAATTTCCTTCCTCTCCAGTTCAGACATTTTTCACTATCCTCACTGCTTAATGCAAAATGAAGTTAGTTATTGTATAGAAATTTGGTTTAAAGACTGCCTTCCTGGAAGTGTTAAAATCCATTAGACACTGTAAAGTATTGTAGACTAGCCTTGGGGGATTATGAGTCAATTTATCTCGTTTCTGGAACTGAAGGAGGCAGGGTAGTGAAGACAAATGTGAGTGACAGCTTGTTTTCCTTTGCTCCCACTTAGCCAATCAGCATGTACCAGGCTTGGCAGAAAAGGGACAGCTCTGAAGAAACAATGCAGATCAAGAAAAGGCAGGATACAGAGAGACATTCATTAGCTGCTACCCAGGACGGAACACAGCTTTGTTCATTGCATTCAAGATATAACCCAGTGACACTGGGTTAACCTGGCACACAGCAAATCTGTGGGGGTGCAGCCCCAGAGTACAGCAGGATTATGCTCCAGCCTCACCAACATGCCCTTGTGACCTGAGTGACCAGGCAAGAAAAACATGCAGAGATGGATGTGTGTCATGGATGGGCAGCTTTGGACCCTCCAACAAGAAAAGTGAGGTTTGGACTACCGCAATGATGCCAAGTGGTAACTTTTGTGAGGGTGTGCTTTGGCCTTCAGCTCACACAGCATCCAGTTTTTGAGGAAAAGCAGGAGTAAGGGTGTCTGTAAGCAGCTCTGGCAGGCAGACTGGTCCTCACAGGTTCATAACCAGGACACCAAAGCACTGAGCCTCTTAAACCCTAACCCAAGTACAGCTTACAAACAAGGATATGGTAAAGCAAATAAAGTCAGTAAAGTGGAGGACACTAGCTCAGAAAACTGAACAAAACTGGTCTTCCCCCAGCTCTGAATTTCCCCCAGACTTGTGAACTCCCCAAGCTGTTGGCATTAAGCAAAGCATCATCAGCTGGTCAAGGGAGGGGATTGTCCTTCTCTGCTCTGCACTGGGGTGGCCCCACCTCAAGTGCTGGGGGCAGTTTTGGGTTATACAATATAAGAAGGACATTAGGCTCTTAGCATCCAAAGGAGGGCAACAAATGTGGTGAAGGGCCCAAAGGGGAAGCTGTGTGAGGAGAGCTGAGGTCACTTGATCTATTCAGCCTGGAGAAGAGGAGACTGAGAGGAGACCTCGTTCCAGTCTACATCTTCCTTGTGAGGGGAAGAGGAGAGGCAGGCACTGATCTCTTCTCTATGACAGAACCCAAGAGAATGGCCTGAAGCTGTGGCAGGGGAGGTTTAGGTTGGATATTAGAAAAAGGTTCTTCCAGCAGAGGATGGCTGGCCACTGGAACAGGCTCTCCAGGGAAGTGGTCACAGCACCAGCCTGACAGAGCTCAAGTAGCATTTGAACAATATTCTCAGGCATATGGCGGGACTCTTGGAGATGATCCTCTGAAGAGCCAGGAGTTGGACTTGATGTTCCTTGAGGGGGCCTTCTAACTCAAGTTATTCTGTGATTTTGTGAGTCTGTGGGTCTGTGATCCTGATTCTCTTGTCCTCTCCTCCTGGCAGAGCCATTAGTTTGCGTTTGCAAGCCAGAAAAATAATTTTTCCACTGCAGAGTGAAGCACTGTTCCTGTTAGTGAGCTAGTAGTGCACAACTCTGCCTCGAGAAGGTTTTGCATTCCTTTGAGTCTACTCCTTGCTCCTGTTTGTGATTTTGTAGCAGAAATGTTAGCATCCCAAAGCTTACGAAGAGGAGATGTGAGGCTCGGGGTCTGTAATTGCCTCAAACTAATGCATAAGCAAGCCTGTCCTCCATATCCCAATCAGAAATTTAACTCACCTTTACAGCACAGCATTTATGTCTTTGCCCTTGATCAGGCATGAGGAAATTACAGCCCTCCCACGCATAGGTGTAATGGAAGCCCAGCTCTGCATGCATACCAAACTGGACCTGAGGTACAGGAAAACTTTGATGTTTTTGGCAAATAATGCTAATGCAGGCATGGAAAACAGCAACTTTTGTTATCCTCATGCTTTTTTTTTCTAGAAAAAGAAAGTATATGGTTGTGCAGGTCTTTCAGTGGAATAAAAATCCTCTTATTTGAGTTCTTTTGTACATCTTGTCTTTAACTAGTTATTTGTGGTCTGCCTTGCAGCTCTTCAGGTTGTCTTGTAAGTGCAAGGACTAGTAGAGACTCGCTCTATACATAATGACTATACTGGGTACAGAGCAGAGAAAACTGGTCATAAATGCATATTAGTAGAACTGACAGAGAAACAGGAATTTACAGAGTCAACAGATGATGCTGAGTCAAATCTCACCTTGATATTCAGACAGGACTGAGCCTATTTCTTTGTATGTCCACATATGTTTTCAAGGGAAATATCTCAGACAATTAATGTCTCAGTCTTCCACTCCTGGCTATTCAGATAAAGACCACCACCCTATTTCTTATGCTCAGTTCCCTGGACTGTAGAAAAATAAGTTCAAGTTTTAAACCTGGCTTGATACCTGATTAACATGGGGATGTGCTTTTTAGCATATTAATAACAAGTTCATAACAGATTTTTTTTCTTTCTTAATATTGGTTAGCTGCAGCAGTTTTGGTTTAGTCTTTTTAATTGGTCAAACATACCCTAAACAAACATAAAGTTACTTGACACACAGAATTTTCCCACAGAGGTTATTTCCCTGCATTTTCACACTAGTCCTTGCAACTTATTCTTTTTTCCAGCATGTGCCATCTCCTAGCTGCCCTGCTTGGCGAGTTCTCCTTTGTAGGACCTCCAAAACTCTTCATCATCAAGACCTGATTTTTTTCCCCACAATCATGGGACTTTTGCAGGTGTCTTTCCACCATTTGCAGATGTCCTCAAGAATTAAATCACTGCTGTAATTAAAAAAACTGGGCAGTGTAAGTTGTTCTTTGCCTCTGACTACACTGCCAAAGTTCATGTGGGGACCTATCATACCCTGACGTATCCGCGTGGATAGGAGCCAAGAAACCAAGAAGTTCTAGTTCAGTGAAGATATCAAGGAACACAACTCCAACTGATGTCAATATTTTTAAGGCATTGCCTGAGTGGATTGAACTATGTCTGTTGTTACAGTGGTGTTTTGAAATTAGCAACAGCTTGCAAAAGGATTCAGGAGTTCTCCCCCATACATGTCTCTCATGCCCAGGGATGTACTTCAGGCACCAATGCAGTGGTTTCCAGGAAAGCTGTGAGTATAAAGGAGTGGCAATCAGGCTATCACCCTAAAAGTTCAGTCTCTCATTTGGTCTTGTTACACCAAAAGCTAGAAGNCAAAAGCTAGAAGCCCGTGCATATAAAGAAATTTCAGCATTCTCAATCTAGGATTTAAAGGCTTCCCAAATATAGATGTCATGCCAGGATCAGGCTCATTTCATCACCAGAGTTTGTAGAAACACACTGTGGAAAGTGACTGTTTTCTCTCGTTCCTTCACACCGAAGAACCTAAATTTCTACCAGTGGCTGTAGAAGACCTTCATTTTTTGTGTTTCTTACTAACTTTTAGCTGAACAATTTACCCCAGCTCTACAGAGTACCATTAGTTCCTGAGACAGAGCAACCAAGAAGATTGCTGTTTCATATGTTTCTCTTTTCTTTGCAGCAGAGACCCGAGAAACTTTTTGAAGCTTCTGAGATCTGAATTAAGTTAATTTTAAAGTTAATTTTTAAGTTAATTTTAATTTTTAAGTTAAATTAAATTTCTGAAGTTTTTGAGATCTGAATTAAGTAGCCATCTCAGAGGAACAGGGTTAGTACTAGACAGTAAACCAGTGAGCTATAGGCAGTCAGCTTTCACTGGAAACAGTCAGCTCAGACTAAGTTCAAAATCCACTGATGTAAACTACCTTCACCTAGAAGCTGTGTGAATTCACAGAAACACACACACACAGAGGAGTTCTTAGCAGTAGTGCCTGTAAGATTACCTGGTGCCTTCCTACAGACCTTTTTGCAGAGCACAGATAGTAGACAGCATCTGGTTAGGACTTTAAATTGCATGCAGCTCAAACCTGCTTTTTTTCACTAGTTAGTGTCACTGGTTTACTTAAATGTTTGTCACTAAATGGGTGCATTATGCATCCGTTGAAGACCTGTACATGTCAGCAGGAAATGAATGCTCCAAGGCCAGTGCTTTTACACCTCTGCTTGTAACACTGTTCAAGTAATGCTACGATTACTGCAAAACAGGTAATTGGCAATCATAGGACACATGGCTCAGCATTTCCATATTCAAATTACTGCTAGAAGAAGATCACATTTGTCTGCTTCATTCATCATTAATAGCAGTAATATTCCTTGTGCCTTAGACACAGAAGCACAGAAAAAGTCTGTGAAAAGCATCAGGAAACTTCCTCATCACATCTTACTTCTTGCCAGCACATCTGCACCCATGATGTGATTGGGATCATATGAAACCATCCTACTATTAAATGGATACAGTTTATGTCCCAGCCCTGAAGCCTCCCTCACCACATGCACTGTGTAAGTGCAGTCTTATCTTCTGGTCATAAGTGTGAAGGGCATTGGGAATGGAGAAATCTTGCTCGGTGTCATACAGCTCACCTTTCTATTCTTGAAACAAGGCAGTCAGTGCATTGACTTTGCAGGAGGAAGGAGGGCGCTCTGAGAGGCCTCAAGAACATTTCCATGGTACAGGTAGGCTAGGAAAGGAGAATAGAGTATGAGTAGCAATGCAGGAGCAATGGAATTCCAGAGAAGCGTCTTGTTTACACCTGCATGGTAAACAGACACAGACATAGCTGTGGTAAGGAAAAAAGCTGAAGGTAAGGAAAATGATGGCTTCCTTTCATCCATCTAACAAAACCATACACATTGCCAGCTTGAGCATGACACGAGACCTGACAGAATGGAGTGGTGGAGTTCTGTGTACAAACAGCACTTCTTCTTAAATCTACTTTCAAATTACTAAAACAGACACTTTCCAGAAAGTGAAAACAATCACTCTGAGGCACTTCTTGAGTTATCTCAATTTGGTAAGAAACTGATTTAGAGAGTCCATATGCACAAGGGTTTTGCTCTGATTCAGCTAAGTCAGTTTATGGTTCAGCTGGTCCAGTTTCAGCACATGAACAAGGGTTTGGTAGTTAGATGCAGGGAACTATACTAACTTCACTGAAAATATTTCTGCTTTAATAACCTTTCCAAGCCAAGATATGTACTAATCTCTGAAAGACACATCTCAGTTACTGGCTTCCTGGCTTTTAGAAGTTTTTTTGGGGAATGGGCTGACATTTTTATGCTATTCTGGATTAAGAGTTGATGGACTTCTGCTCAGGGAGCAGGAAAAGTAGGTAGCTACAAGCCTACATGATGGAATTACCAAGGAAAGATTATGAGAATTACAGTAGTTACCTATTTTTAGCCCTGATTTTACTCAAGATATCGTAAATTTTCTTATTATATTAACAGAATCTGTGATTAAAGTTGATGATAAAGCTAGAGTTTACAAGACATGGCCTTTTTAATACATCTTCTAAAATGTTTTCAGGGTTGGGCTCAGGAGTTGCCCAGTTCTACTTCTATTCTCTGCCAATATTTTGATTAAGCAAGCTATTAGTGCAAGAAAGTAGGTACAAAGTATTAATACTGCACTGGTACTATCAGGAGATCTACCAAATATTCAACAGTGAAGAAACCAGGTTAATAGCAGTCAGGCTTTTAGATTCTGTAGAAAGCAACATAAGATGAAGTTGCACAGGAAAATGCAAGCAGACTGTGTGTCCTTGGTGCACCCATACCAAAGTTACATCATTCATCCATCCATCTGTGAGAAACTCCATCGCTGTGGTTCAGTACACTATTTTTGGTATTTGAAAGCTAACTTCACATCAGATGCCACAGCTGAGTAAAAGCCTCCTTCCCACATGCTCTTTCAGGTTGCAAATTAGGGCCAATGGTTTTTGTGCAAGTTTTTACACAGGAATGAAGGGCAGATACCGACATCCTAAACTCATCCTTGCCAAGCAAACTGGATCACAGCTCATGCTGAAGCTTGCAGGAGTAATGAACTTTATTGGGTTCAGTCATGCAAAATGCTGAATTTCTTCAAGGAGGGCTTATCTTCCTGAACTCCATTAACCTTAGTTCTTAGGCAGAGCTTTTTCACCCTCTTGGTAAGAAAGGCAGACCTGTGTTTCAAGCACCTCCAGGGTTTAAAGTTGTCCTCTGTCCTTCAGGGTCTTTATGCTCTACACAAGATTGTGCCCATCTCTGTAGGCACTACCCTAGGGAAAGAGCTCCACGTGAAATTTAGCTGAGAGACCTAGGAGGAAGGGAGGCAAGGAAAGGAGGAAGGAAGGAAGGAAGGAAGGAAGGAA
>VXBB01006738.1:3906-15483 GCA_013399915.1 Illadopsis cleaveri | reverse complement strand
TGTCCCGGAGGTGTCCTGGAGATGTTCCCAAAGTGTCCTGGTGTGTCCTAGGGGTGTCTCTGGGTGTCCAGGGGTGTCCTGGAGGTGTCCCAGAGTGTCCCGGTGTGTCTTGGGAGTGTCCTGGGGCATCCTGGGGTGTCACGGGGGTGTCCTGGGGCATCTCAAGGGCATCCCAGGGTGTCCTGGGGTGTCCCATGGTGTCCAGGGGTGTCCTGGAGGTGTCCCAGGGTGTCCCCGAAGTGTCCCAGGGTGTCCCCGAAGTGTCCCAGGGTGTCCCCGAAGTGTCCCAGGGTGTCCCGGAGTGTCCTGGGGGTGTTCCCAAAGTGTCCTGGGGTGTCCCATGGTGTCCCGGTGTGTCTTGAGGGTGTCCCAGGGGTGTCCCGATGTCTCCCGGGGTGTCCCCAAAGATCCCAGGGGGTCCTGGGGGTGTCCCAGGGACTGCCAGGGCATCCCGGGGTGTTTCAGGGTGTCCCAGGGGTGTCCTGGGGGGGTCCAGGGTGCCCACCCCGCTGGAATACGCCAGTTCTGGCAGTTGCCCCCTCGCCATTCCTGAGGGATTCGCTGTCAGGGTGTGCTCAGACCCAAGGATGAGGTGCCGGGTGTGGGATAAGCCATAAAAATCAGGAAGAAAAGCCCAAAGTGGTGTTTCCTAAAGGGACCCGGGGACACAGGCAGAGCTGGGGACAGCCACCACCACCAGGAGTGCACATCCCACCCCGGAATGTCCTCAGAGCATCCCGGGGGAGCTGATCTGTNNNNCATCCCGGGGGAGCTGATCTGTGCCCACACCTCTGCCCAAGGCTGCCAGGGTCTCACACACCCCGGGAGCCCCAAAGGCAATCCCAGGCTCTGGATCTCCATCCCAGCCCTCCAAGGGGAGGGGACACCACATCTCTCGGCCAGGGGACATTGGTGGGGATGTCCCAGTGGGTGGCAGGGTGCAGCATCACTCAGGTGACCCCACATCCCAGCAGAGCCCACGGTGACCTCCTGCCCATCCTGCCAGGACCTGGGCACACCCCAGGAAAAGGAGCAACAAGGCAAAACGGAAGGGGCTGAGTTGTGCCCAGGCTGGAAGGTTTGGGACAGGGGTGACACCACCCTGTGTTGTCCCCTGGCCAGCTCAGGGAGCAGCCAACACCCCCATCCTCCTCCAGGAGAGCCTCAAAACTCCTCACTGGCACCTTTCGCCGCAACCTGCTCCTCATTATTCCTTAATTAACATCGCTGAGAAATCAATTAACCACGACATTTCTAATTAAATACTCCGGGAGCTGATCATCTCGTTATTATTATTATTATTATTGTTATTATTGTTATTCCGTGCCGAGGTGAAGGGCTCGATGTTCACGGCGCTCCCCGTCCCTCCCCTGCGCTCCCCCAGTTACAGGAAATGGGGAATGCCAACGCTCGGGGTTGTTCCCGCAAACCCAAGGCTCCAGTTTGTGCACGAGGAGATTAATTAGTGATTAAGTGAACGTGCAGAACGTCATCATTAGCGTTAGTGGTGTGGAGTCTTCCTGGCACCGTTTGCTTTCCCAGCCCTGATGCTGTTGGAAGGGGTGAGGGGACATTTCCCTGCTCTCCATCACTCCCACCACGAGGGCAGGGACCAGGAGCATCCAGTGCTGGGGCTGCTCCTTCAAACCTTCCAACCTTCAGCTCCGTGAGGGTCAGCTTTGGGTCTGCTGAGCTTTTCTGCTGCTTTTTTGATAAAATTCAACGCCAGCCCTGGTTGGGATGCTGGAACCAGATCAGTTGGGTTCAGCTGGGGACGTCGTGGTCTCGGTGCCCAAGGACTCTTGGTTGCCCAAGGGTTTGGGAGCACAGGGCCACCACAACGTGCTACTCATGCAAACCACTCATCCTGCTTGTCACCAGGCTGGGGACAGCGAAGGGAAGGGCAGCAGAGAAGGACCTGCAGTGTCCTGACTGTCCCAGGGGAGATGCATGTGGGTTTGGGACATGTGGGGACAAGTCCCAGGGTCTCCAGGGCCACCTCCCCACCCCAGACCTGCAGGGACTGTGGATGGGGCTTGGAGCACCCTGATGTGGTGGGAGAGACCCCCTGGCAGGGGTTTGGAATGGGATGAGAGTCCAGGCGCCTTTCCAACCCAAACCATTCCACTATCCCGTGCTTCCAGAGGAGGGTGGAGAAGGGAACCGAGCCCAGGACGTGGTGGCTCAGCCCAGCTCCCAGCAGGAACTTTGGGCAGGGGCCACGACATTGGGAGTGGCACTGGCATAAAATCTGGGAGCAAGCACTGCTTGGGGTAACTCCTGGGGAATGCCTGACTCAGGATGTTTCACTCCTCAGCACAAACCCTGCCGAGCTGAGTCCCATTCTGCCGCCACACGAAGCCAAACAAGTCTGACGGGGTTTGTGCGGGCAGACGACAAATCCAGACTCATTTAGGCCCTTTGATTGTCACTTGTTTGACGGAGCAGCTGCCTTTGAGCCGAGCCACGCTCACAGCACAGCTCCTCTGACATCCCCCCAGCCCCTCCCGCGGGATCGGGCCCTCTGCATTCCCTGGCTTTAATAGATCCCGAGTCTCTTCTCTAAACTGATTCAGCCTCTGTTGATGATCATTAGATTAACGGGATGAGCACCCTCTGTTAATTAGCGACCTGCACAGGTGAAGTGTGTGCAGGGAAAGCACCCACCGCCGCTCCCATCACCGGGAAAATCGGGAGCCGGCCCTTTCCCGAGGCAGAACTCGATGGATCCCTGCTTTTCCTTGGGTGTCTCCTGAAGCACAGGCAGCAAAGGCCCAGCCTCCTTTCACCCGCTGGAAATTCCTTGCTCCAGCTGCGGAGCAGGCAAGTAACTCAAAACTTGGGACACCGAAGCTCGGATCTGCGATCACCGACAGCCCCAGATGACCGCTCCCTCCTGGCTCCAGCCCTCCCGGCTCTCCCGGCAGAGCGCGGCCCCCAGCCCTCCCTCCTTCCCCCTCCTCCCAACAAAAAAGGTTGGGATGAGGAAGTTTTGGAGCGGAACGGCTCCGACAGAGCCCAAACCCAGCGGGAAAGGGGAAAGCTGCACCCAGAGCCAGGAGCCTCCTCCCTGTCAGCACCAGAGGCTGTTTGTGCCTCAGCCCCGCTGGCAGCAGGAGGAAGGCAGCGAGCTGTGCCTGCTGCAGCGGAGCCCCTTCGGCTCTGTGGAGCCCTAAAGGGAGTTTCAGCCCCGGAGGAGCTCTTCCCTGCTCCACACACCCCTGCGGATGTGGTGCCAGGGGGTACCTGCACCCTCAGCACGCCACAGCGATCCCAGCCCCGTGGAAAGGGCCCGTTCCAGGCTCACAGCTCAGCACAGCTGCTCTGCCAGGGCTGGGCACTGCCAGCATCCCTTCTCCCCTTCCCTGGGCTCCCCATTTTGCTGCTGCAGGAGTTATCCACTCGCAGGGTGCTGCCAGTGGGACAGGGACACATGGAAGTGTCCCAGGACAGCTGGCACCTCCTTGAGGCCTCCCCGAACCCCAGCCAGGGTGGCCTCACCCTCTGGTACGTACATTCATTCATCTCTAGTGCATTAAAGGAACTCCAGTGGGGAAAATCCAGCTGTCCTGGCCCTGGTGGAAATCCAGAGCAGTCCCAGGGGTAAGCTGGGCCCACTCTGGGCTTCCAGCAGTGTTTGGGATGACCAGGAGCTGTCCCAGGGACAGCAGCTGTGAAAGGCCTGGAGTTGGCCCCTCCTGTCCTGTTTGCTGGTGTGTAAATCCAAAGCATCGATCCCTTTTGTGCAACTACTCCTGATTTACACCAGGGCAGGGCAGAACTGGGGGGCCCTGAGCTGCCCCACGGTGTGGATCCCGTCCCTGTGGGTCAGACTCCACACGTGGGGTGGGCTCAGGCCTCCCAATTCCAGGCATTGCAGTGAATCCATCAAATACATTCTGTGTCAGTGGTGATTTGGTTTCCCCTTTTCCCCCCCACCCTCCCCAACCCCACGACAAATTTAAAGGGTGGGAGCCTGTGGCAGCCCAGCACCACCACAGCTCCCTCCCCACGGTGATCCCCAGGGACATGGATCCTGCACGGACATCCTGCCTCTGGAATGCTCCAGAGGAACCCGAGGGAGGCCCTCAGGGGTCAATTTTGGATGTGAGACACAAGAAAGCCAAACTGTGGCCCCAAAGCCAGGGAGGGCAGGACTTGATGTGGTGTGGGGGTGACTCAGCTCTCCCTGTTAACCACCCCAAAGCAGAGCCGTGGAAGGGACAGACAGACAGATGTCCCCAGAGGGCAGTGTCCCCTCTAGGGGCAGTGTCACAGCCATCAGCTCAGCACAGCTGCCAGGACCTGGCTTGGGCAGAGTCAGCTTTGCTGGGTGGAGGGGTTGGCAAAAATGGAGGAGAGAAGAGGAAGGAGGAGAAAGAGAAAGGAGAGGAGAGAATTCCAGTTGGAAGGGGCTTGCAATNGTTAACCACCCCAAAGCAGAGCCGTGGAAGGGACAGACAGACAGATGTCCCCAGAGGGCAGTGTCCCCTCTAGGGGCAGTGTCACAGCCATCAGCTCAGCACAGCTGCCAGGACCTGGCTTGGGCAGAGTCAGCTTTGCTGGGTGGAGGGGTTGGCAAAAATGGAGGAGAGAAGAGGAAGGAGGAGAAAGAGAAAGGAGAGGAGAGAATTCCAGTTGGAAGGGGCTTGCAATGATCCTTGTCCAACTGCCTGCCCAGCTGGGGATTGATCCAAATTTAAACCACATCCAGTCCTTAGACACCAGCTCAGCAAAGCCTGGCTTAGCCAGCCACCCCAGATTGGCATCATCCATCCCTGTCAGAGGGTCTGTGCTGGGTGAGACAAACCCCCCTCAGGGCTGTGCAGAGGAACAGAGCAGCTCCAGCATCATTTCTGCTCCAACACTCCACGTGTGGGCACCTTGGCTTTCCAGGATCTTGAAATCCAGGCAAAAGGCCCTGTGGAATTCCAGGTGGTGGGATCCAGGGCCAGCCAGTCTCACAGTGAAGGGCAAGATGTCTCCATGAGGAGGAGGAGGGATGGAGGGGACACAGCCAAGCCCTTCGCTGGGCACACGGACATGGGAATTCCTCTTCAGATCATGATTGCTGGGGTGGGATGGGCAGGAAATCAATAGTGGGCATTCTCAATCACCTGATCAATCACATCCACGCAGCCCTTGGTCTCTGCAGAGTTGGTGTTGTGCAGCATTGGTGGGGACTGAGCTCCCGTGGACACAAGATGTGCTGGGTGACGTCTGTGAGCTCACCCCCCAACTCCCTCCATGCAGTGCCAGTAATTCCGAGTTTTGTCAGCTAGTTCTAAAGTGTTTCAAGGTGACTTTATTTGTTGTAGTCGCTGCTCCTGTTGCTAAGTGAAAACTTTTTAATATTAATCTTTTTTTTGAGTGGTGTGAGGTGTCAGTTCTCTGCAGGTGTTAATTCACTCCCGGGCTGCCGGGAGCAGCTCCTCTCACTGAGCTCTATGATTTCNTGGGGGCCCTGAGCTGCCCCACGGTGTGGATCCCGTCCCTGTGGGTCAGACTCCACACGTGGGGTGGGCTCAGGCCTCCCAATTCCAGGCATTGCAGTGAATCCATCAAATACATTCTGTGTCNAAGGAGGAGAAAGAGAAAGGAGAGGAGAGAATTCCAGTTGGAAGGGGCTTGCAATGATCCTTGTCCAACTGCCTGCCCAGCTGGGGATTGATCCAAATTTAAACCACATCCAGTCCTTAGACACCAGCTCAGCAAAGCCTGGCTTAGCCAGCCACCCCAGATTGGCATCATCCATCCCTGTCAGAGGGTCTGTGCTGGGTGAGACAAACCCCCCTCAGGGCTGTGCAGAGGAACAGAGCAGCTCCAGCATCATTTCTGCTCCAACACTCCACGTGTGGGCACCTTGGCTTTCCAGGATCTTGAAATCCAGACAGAAGGCCCTGTGGAATTCCAGGTGGTGGGATCCAGGGCCAGCCAGTCTCACAGTGAAGGGCAAGATGTCTCCATGAGGAGGAGGAGGGATGGAGGGGACACAGCCAAGCCCTTCGCTGGGCACACGGACATGGGAATTCCTCTTCAGATCATGATTGCTGGGGTGGGATGGGCAGGAAATCAATAGTGGGCATTCTCAATCACCTGATCAATCACATCCACGCAGCCCTTGGTCTCTGCAGAGTTGGTGTTGTGCAGCATTGGTGGGGACTGAGCTCCCGTGGACACAAGATGTGCTGGGTGACGTCTGTGAGCTCACCCCCCAACTCCCTCCATGCAGTGCCAGTAATTCCGAGTTTTGTCAGCTAGTTCTAAAGTGTTTCAAGGTGATTTTATTTGTTGTAGTCGCTGCTCCTGTTGCTAAGTGAAAACTTTTTAATATTAATCTTTTTTTTGAGTGGTGTGAGGTGTCAGTTCTCTGCAGGTGTTAATTCACTCCCGGGCTGCCGGGAGCAGCTCCTCTCACTGAGCTCTATGATTTCATCTCGTTGTTGTTGTTGTTGTTGTTGTTTGCTTCCTCCCAGGCGGAGTCTGGAGCTTCCCCTCTCCCCTCCCCAGACCTTCTGGGGGCTGGGATGCTCCTCTTGCACTCACAACCCTTTGTTGTAGACCACAGTCTTACTGGTGGTGGCCATGGCGATCTCCGGCTCCAGCTGAGACGTCTCGATCTGCCAAGGCAAAGAGGAGAGGGGGGATCAGACCCCGAGCAGCTCCAGGGATCGATCAATTAACGTGGGGATGGAAATAATTCCATGTCAATCACGCCTTCTCCTGGTGCTCCATGTGCTGTGCTCCAGTCCCCAGCCCCCCCCTTTCCCCGGATCTGGATGGGTTTGTGGCACACGGAACGCTGCACGTTCGCTGCCTGGCAGTGCTCAATGAATTATAGAGTGTCTGAGGCTCCAACGCATCCCACCCAGCCCAGATTTCCATCCCTTCCTCTCCCTGCAGCTCCCAGGGAGCCTCTGCCCAAAGCTGGACCTGCCAAAGCCCAGATTTGAGCGGAGCCACCAGGGGAGAGCCTGCTGGGCTCCACCCTCACAGCCAAACCCTTCCTGCCCCTTTCTCCATCTCCACGAAATCTCTGTCCCTTCCCATAATTTTTTTCCCTCTCTGCCAGCTTCTCCTGAAGCTTTCCCTCGCTCTGAAATCACTTGGAATCTCTGCATCCCCAGGAGAGATCCTTGGTCCCCACGGGAAGCAAAGACCCCGCTCCCAGCCGGGACAGGACACCTCGGAAAACCTGGAATTTTCGAAACCCCATACATTGAAACCCACGCTGGTGCTGACACAATGCGAGGAGCCCACGTTAAAAATCGAAATGCTTTTGAAAATGTTTAACCTAGTTAGACAAATTAGCAAAAATTTGTGCAAAACAATTTAGGTATTTAAAATATTCAATGTTTTTAAAAACTGGAAAAACTGTTCTTAGCTTTCAGCTGCAAAAACCCAACAAAATATAACATCAAAGCAATCTTAACATGAGGTGCAACATAACCCTTCAGCAAAGCTGTTAAACAGCTACTGAAGCATCATGGGAAATAGCACTTCATTTATTCAAATGCACATATGTCAGGTTTTTGCACCATATGTCATTCCAAGCTATTTACAGTAATAATTAAATCTTAATCAACGTTTAACCTCTGTAAAATGTTTGAAGGGATCTAATCACCCTTCAGACTGCACTAATGAAGGAGAAATATATAAACATAAAAAGAAAATGATGCATAGATAGCACACCAGAAAGAACAGTAATTGCAAAATTGTATTTCTTTTAAATATAATCAGCAAATTATGTAAAGTAAAGCCAACGAGTATTTTAAGTGAAGACATCTTGGGTGTCAGAGGTGTGATCAGCTAATTTTGTACTGCTATCCATAACAGATGTAGCATATTTTCTTTTAGTGCCATTATTAGCAACTTCACCATTCCTTTCAGTGCTGCAGCACAAAGTGAAGCATTGTGCCGGGAGAGCACCGGGAAAGGTGCAGGAGATCTGGATCCGACGGATCCCTTTCCAGGGAGGATTAACTCCGCTCTGCCTGCCTCTGACGCAGCTTTTCCTCCCATTGTGTGGGGGTTTTGCTGCCGGGGACAGAGGGAAAAGCTCCCAGGTTTTGGGGTTGGGCGGGTTCGAGCACCGGGAGGAAAATATCCGGGTGGGAAGCGGAGTGACGAGCCTGGGGTTCAGGGAATGGCTGGATGTGGTGATGCCACGCGGGTGCCAAGGTGGGGGTGGGTCACAGGTTGGATTCTGTGATCTCAGAGGGCTTTTCCAACCTCGGTCATCCTGGGATTCTGGGCTTTGGAATGAATTCCACCTGGGAATTGGGTGGGTCAGTGCTGACTGTCCATGGTGAGGCTTGGGAAAGGGGGCAGCTCAAAGCCAGCCTCCACAGAAACCTGATGGAGACCCTCCCAATCCCACCCTCTTCAATGGTCTGGAGAACTGGAGCTCCCAGGAGAGTCCCACCTGCCCTGGTGGAGCCCAGACGGTGCCCCCAAAGCCCTGGGGAGTGCTGGGGACGGGGATGTGCTGGGCTGGGAGCACAGGGGGACGAGCACCAGGCTGGGAGAGGGAAGGAAAGAAGGAAGGAGGGAAGAAAGAAAGGAAAGAAGGAGCAGTGTTGTGTTCACGCTCTCTTGGGACACAATTCAAGAAGCAGCGAGCACAACCAAGCTGAACAGCAGGAAGAGTATCCTGGTGGGAAGAGCAAAATCTCGCAGCCGACTGCTCGGGGAAGGTGTGGGGCGTCTGTGGTGGGAAGTTTGCAGCACAAATTACTGGGAATCCAACAAGAATAGTTTAGGCAGAGCTGAGGTTGCCACGGTGGAAGGAAGAGATGAGATAATTGTCTGGAGATCCCTCCAGCTCTCACCCCCCTGGTCCAGGGGGTAAACAGCTCCTTTCCCTACTTGGGGGATGAGTTCTTCACCCACAGCAAGGCTCTACAGAAGGGTCTGAGGTGGGCTCAGGGAGGGTGGGATGGAGCTGGGATACTTCTGGTGGCTGAGCAGAAGGACTTGGGAATTCATTCCAAAGGTGGAAGTGCTCCAAAGCCACATGGATGTGTGACCACCAAGGTCAGTGGTGGCCTTGGCAGTGCTGGGGGAAGGGTTGGGCTGGATGGGCTCTGAGGGCTTTTCCATTTTAACCATTCCATGGTTCTCGTGCAGGATGGGCACCCAACAGGGACCTCTGTGACACCACCAGCCACAGGCACTGGTTTGTGATATCACTGGTCTGTGATACCAAACCCAAGCACCTTCCCAAAGTCTGGGAAGATGCTGGAGAAACTGGAGGTGACTGGTTGGACTGGAGCCTCTCTGAAGGTCTCCTTCTAGCTGACATTAATCAAGAAGCAATTCAAATCTTCTCTAGAGCCTCAGGAGCTCCAAGGGGTGCACCTCCACCAAGGAAAAATGGACAGGAAATTGGGAAAGCTGCTCAGAAATCCACCAGGAGGAACCTACTCCTCCCACCTGGAAATCAGATGGAGAAGAACAGGGAGATGGAGGTGGGTTACAGGTATCCAGACAACATCAAACCCCGACCCTGCTGCGGGGTTAATTCCCTTGTTGGTGTCTTTTTGTTGGAAAGTGTAATTTCACTCATTTTGGGGCAGATTGCTGTTCCAGCTGTCCAGAATCCTGGACCTGCTCAGCCAACCTTCCACTGATGCCTGAAGTTTTATCTTTCCTGTATTTCAGGTTCTGTGCTGCCCAGGGGTGCAGCTCTGAGCTCACAGTCAGTGTCACTCAGCTCTGCACACAGCAGGGACACAAAACAAATCCTTTTCCTGCTGCACACCAAGGACAACTTTCAGCCCCAAAAGCACAAACAAGGGTGGCTGGAGGGAGGAACAAGCAGGATGGGACCTCACAGCCTGGAGCTGGAATGGGACAATTAAACCCCAAGATGCAAATGGACCAAAACTTATAAAAGTGTGAGACCTCGTGACTGATCAGCCATTTTGTGTCCATTTTGTGTCCATTTTGTGACCGTTTTGGGTCCACCTTGGGTGTAGCCCTGGCCAGGCTCTTGTCCTGCCCAAGGTGTGTCCTAAAGGCCTTTCAATAAATCTCTGCTTTATTCTCTGGCTCTGTCCAGTCTCCGTTCCAGCTCAGCCTTCCCAAGGCATCACCACTTGCCACAGAATTGTGACAGACATGGAGACCACAGTTCCTTGTCAAGACTTTGGTGTCTCAGCTCCCAGGATGACCCTGATCATGGTCATGGCCATGCTGGGAACCCTCCTGCACAGGAGCAGCTGCCTTGGAGGGTGCTCTGAGGGACAGGTTGGGACCTGCTGGGCCTACACTGATGAGACCTGTCCCACTGTCCCACACAGGGGACCTTGTCCCTTCAAACCAAGTGCCCACCATGGGACTGAGGTTGAATCATGTCCACCCTGCTCCTCCCAGTTCTGTCTGTGCCAGAGTTTAAAAAAAAAAAATCCCCGTCCAGGCTTTGGGATGATGGCACTGGGGTGTTACCAGGAAAGGGCCTTCACTAATGAATCCAGCAGAAGTCCAGGAGGGACAGAAGCTCCCAGCAGCACTGAGGGACCCAAGGTGGGAAGCTACAAGGGGGTAGTTGGGAGCAAACCCCAGGATTTGGGGCTGATGGCTGCACTGACAGCTTGGTATCCAGCACGGGAAGCTCTCCAGTGAGGCTGTGGGAGAAGCAGGAATTCCTTCAGCATCCTGTGAGGCTGCTGGAAGCTTTGCCATGGATCCAGGGAGATCCTCACTGGGGATACCACCAGGGTGCACCTCCCAGCTGACCCCAAAACGTGGCTGGGATGAAGCACAGCCCATCCCAGCCCCTGGGAGCAGGTGAAGGCTGAGGATGATCCTTTCCCTGTGGCAGACAGCCAAGAGCACGAGGGGAAAAAGGGGGAAAACCCCAAGAAACTCTGTGCCCTGAATGTTATCTAGCACCTGTTTATGGACCAGCACGGCTCAGGTAACTCAGGCAGGATGGCAGCAACGCCAGCACCGCTGCCCCTGACCCGGTGAAACCCATCCCATCCGCGGGAAACAAAGCTGGGAATCGCCTCCCGGGTACCCACGGCTCCTCCAGCTCCTCTTCCCCCCATCCCTGCCTTGCAGTGGAAGCCTCTCTCCTCTCATCAGCTCAGACAAGGCTAATTGGGGTGATAAAGAACTGGCTCCGAGTGCTGGCGTGGGCTGGAGGAACAAATGGTGCGGTGGTCACAGCTGGTGCTGCGGAGCCGGCGCGGGAGCGGGCGCGGGGGAAGCTCCGGGCGTCCCAAATCCCGGCAGCCGCTCCCGGCTGGGTGCGAGCGGGGGGTTGTGTGTGTTTTGCATGGCTGCTGACACGGGTGTAGCGTGCAGGCGCGGCCGGTGAGGCAGCAGCAGGCAGAAAGCAGATGCTTTTTGTTTGGGGTTGATACTCATTTCTATCCCAGCTCGGGAAAAGGTGTAGAAAGGAATGTGCTCCGGAGAGTGCAGGGAGAGAGATAGGTCTAGGCTGGCTGCCAGGGATCCTGGAACGATATGGAAGGCAGCTAGGGGAGACAGGAGCAGATGGATTTGGCATACAGCTCATCACTCAGCCAAAAAAAAAAAAAAAAAAAAAAAGGGGGGGGGGGAAGAAAA